>PNEQ01121284.1:20512-31406 GCA_003012365.1 Medauroidea extradentata | reverse complement strand
CAAAGTCAAGTCACCATACACAACAAATAACTCGGCCGCGAGACACAGTAGTTCCACTACTGAGCCTGTTTAGAACTCGGGGACGAAGAAAACTGCTGACTAAAGGAAGCCTGTATCTTATTTATTAACCATTACATACATAACTTCATAGTCAGCAAAGATAACGAAACGTTTTTTTTTTTCTCTTCAGCGCCCAACTCTTCGAGCGACACTCAGCCGTCGAGTTTGTTAGGTGAGCGCGCGGCGAGGGCATGGCAATAATGCACTACACATTTCATAGCTATATACAAGAGAACGGCTACAGCTATTGAGGTGGGGTTGCTTTTAAAAATAGATTTAGCTCAATGCGAACAACTTCCTCGCTTTCTTCCCCCATCTAACTTGAATAGCAAAAAAGTTTCTCATTGACCAACTTTTTTATGTTTCAGTTCGTTAGAAAGCGCGCATAACGTTAGAAAAAAAATTATGTACAACTAACGAAAACAAAATTAGCCTTCAGATTTCTTCGTTGGCGTCCAGATATATGAAATTACACACCAAAAAAATTTTGATACGATTTTGCTTTTGATTAGAAAGTTATGGTGTGATATATTTAAAAATGCTTGAAAACAGTGCCAAGTTCAAAATATTTGTTTTTTAATTTTTTCAACCTCTTAAAATGGCGTAAATTATGAACCAAATATATCACCTGATGCGCGTTTCGATGCTGTACAATATGCAAAAAATTTTAAGATCAAAGTTATAAAGTGAAAATTTTAGGATTTTTGGCAACAACGCGCGCCGAAACAAGGACAGTGCTTATGGCAGTTACCGTGTATTGGAAAGAGAGAGCGAATGCCCATATAACCCTGTACTGCAATCTAAGCGTGAGACGCTCTAAAGGAAGGATACAACTTAAAAAATAGGCTTGACTCAAGCTTGAATCAAACTTACCAAATAGGGCTTGTAATAGCAAGCCTAAATCAAGCTTACATGCTAACTGGGTCCCCCTCCTGCCCCAGCCCTCCCCTTCTCATTAAAACTAGTTGCTGGATACCTGTCTCCTTCATGTGCCCGTTCTTAGAAGGTTGTGTAATGGAGGTTTTAAGACACGGCGGACAATAATAAGGGAGAGTTAATTTTCCTGCAATTTACTTCTGACATTAAGGGCCTAAGATATGTTCACTATAGAGACTGCACGTCATCATGATACAGTAACTTCGATCCCTTCACTACTGTACAGATATTTTTTTGTTTGGTGTTGCTTATAATCCTTGCACCAGTAACTAAACGTCAACTCGTTTAAAAGTCGTTGCACTCTCAAGGCTGTTCAGTAGTAGCAAGAACCAGTTCCTCGCTCCAGCTGATTTAGATCAGGTACACGCGGTTGTGACCACGTTATGAGGTCTCTCGTGTTTCTCATTAGCCTCTTGTTTGAATGTTTCGTCAAGCGTAAATGTTTCGTCTATCTAGAGTTACATTCCCACGACGAGGGGGAAATCACGAACCGGACTGTGGGATGTTCGAGCTGAAGGAAACCGCGAGTTGTTATCAACGTGTTCGGTCAAAAACTCCTTCAGCGCAAATCGTGACGCAGTGGTGTACCATTGCGAGAAGTCTTGTTGTTTCAGGACTGAACTTTTTGGATAAATATTGTTTTTATTGATGCAAAGGTCTTTCCGAAGTGTAACACAGTGAGACATGGTGTGGCTGCTCTCTAACTTAATTGATTTTTTTATTTTACTCCACCACCTTTAATTATACGTGAATTTATTATCAGGCTGCGTGGAACCTTATGGAATATGACAAAGGAAAAAACACTGCTTCGGAGGAAAAATTGATATTACTGGTCGTTCTGCAAAATAAATTATAACTGGATTATTTTATGATCGTGGTAAACTGTATGTTTAAAATGTAACCAAACAAGGAATGGAATCTTTGAGCATTTATTCATGTATTGTGTGATACAGTATAGCCTACATTTATATTACAAATATATTTAGTGCACTCGCCTCTCACGTAGGTGATCCGGGCTCGATTCCAGGCGGAGTCGCCCCCCGATATTTCGCATACACGTGGGAAACATGGCGAACGTTGTCATTGGCTGGCGGGTTTTAGCGGGGTCTCATGTTTCCTCCACCCTTCGTATTCCGTCGCTTAGGCCTATCCAACGTAATGTTTCATTCCATGCCCTCCTTCCTTGTTCGGTAGACACCTACGGGAGCCCACTTCGAGGTACGCTTTTAGAGGGAGAGAGAGAGAGAGAGAGAGAGAGAAAGTGTGTGTGTGTTTATGTGTGTGTGTGTAACTATTGCGATATTCCGACGTTTTTGTTTGTTTTTACGGAGTCAGTGAGGTTCTTTTGCACATTTTCATCAAATTTTAAAATTAATAATTCTCTATTTTATCCTTCTTGACTTCATATACGTTTTTCGCACAATAAATGCCTATACTGCACACAAACACACAATACTTCCACGGAAATTTTGCTACAGTCATAACTGATTGGCGAAAATTGTATAAGAGCTTGGTTTAATAAGGAAATCCGGAAATCTTGCAAAGTAGTTTGATACTTTATAATTCAGACTTGTGTACTTGTAAGGTAATACTTTTGTTGTATGGCAGTGGGATAAATTATAAACAACTAGCAGCTGTAGTACCAAACCATTTGCCGGACATATTCTTTGCAAATAAGTAAAAGTATACATAATTCAAACATGTAGAGAAGTTTGTGGTTCGGATGTCAAATTACTGTATAGAAAATTCTAAGATAGCTGTCAAAAATGTTGGATGCCGTGTTACGCACGTGGGTAGCGAAAAATTAGCATTCAAATTTCTAATCTACTAATAAGTATCGAATGATGAGGGTACTAGCAGGACATGGTATCGTACTCCGTATGTGAACTTACAGCTGGTCGTCTGTATGTGTCTGCTTGCCACTAAGGGATGACTTGAAATGAGGCCATTAAGGCCTTGTTACGGAGTTTTGAAGTGATTTCGAAAATATTTTTTATTGCTACCTAATACTCATATCAAAATTTCGCTGCACAGTTTTGACACTTATAAGTTATAATTTGTAGCTGAATTTTTTTGTAGAATTATACTGAACGGTTTTTTTAAGATTTCATTACCCAAAGTACCACGTTTTTCGTCGTGATAATAAGCAAAAATGAAGGAAATTATTTTTTTGCTGGCGAATGTTACAGTATTAAAAAAAAAACGCGTCCACAGTATTGTACATCGTGTGATTGCACATTGACTCAAATTTTTTCAAAGATATTTGAGTTATTGGCACCAGTCTGAAAAAAACTCGGGAACAAGCCCTTAAATGGAGTGACGCCGGAATATTGTGAGAGAGGGGGAGGGGATGGGCGAAGTGGGAGATGCACGGGAATGCCTGCCGACCAGCGGCATCGTCCGCACGACTCCCATATACAAAAATCCGGGAACCGACCCCGCCTGTAATCGAACCCGAATCGCTGGATGGGAGGTGAGCGCTGTAACACTATGCGCAAACCGCGGCCCTTCTAAATCTACAGATATCGCATTCGTGAGTTATATAGTTATGACAGATGACTGATGACATCAAGTTATTCTTCGAACATTCCATATCATGTGCTCCAGTTTACGGCGTTATCTTTCTACGTCTTTACAGAAGTCCTTCAGTCACGCGGGCGAGGCTGCTGGTGCACGCGTAATTTAATTGGAGTGCAATTTTAGTTTAGTCCGTTTTCTATGTCTATGGAACTTTAAGCGGCGACCAGATAACTTTATCTGTGGAAATTTAAGCGTGAAGTCGAACGAATGTTCCCCTGTTTCTGTTTTACGAAATTATATTATTTGAAACAGCAGTCTGGACAAGTTGTAACGTACTAGCGTTGAGGACATCTGTAGATTCTGTGTTTTTTTTTTTAATCAAACGTAACGTAAAAACAGTCGTAGTTGCGATGCTTTAACCTGGACTCGAACCAGAAGCTCATAGGCAAATAAAATCCCGAGCCCTGGTTCGTGTATTAATTATTTTTCTCAGTGCAACCGGGTCCATTTCTTAATAATAAAGATTCCTCATAATGTGCCATAATTTATAGATCACATGTAGGGAGTTCAAACTTAAGTTAAACAACGTAAATTACCCAAACTGAACCTATGGAAACGCGGGTCAGTTGAAAGATATAGCTTTGTAATATTTTATCTTTACAACGTACAATCTGTCAACTTATATATTGAGATATATTGTTCGAGATCAACAGTCCAATTCCAAATGATGCGGCATAAATCTTCCTGTCTGGTGTAATCAGTTGTGTTGACGTATAGATATCAGTTTCGTATCTCGCATATCTACATTTGATAGACTAGACGGCAACCTTAACCAAATATGTATACAATATACGACAAACTGAGGCCTGAGTATAAGTTATCGTGCAATTATCGATTATTTACAGCACACTTCATGAAGTCATTAAGGGGAGCGAAAAATACTTTTATGTATTTTATTTTTAAAGTTATGATACAATGCATACTTTATTTATAAACACATATTGAGATGCATAAATGTATATTTTAAATTTTTAGAAATTATTTTGTTTAGATAAATCCCCCTAATACATATTTTTACGAAAACCATATAAGGAAGTACTATAATTTATATGGTTCTTCTCTTTGGAAATTAAAAATATGGTTATTAGTAATGTCCTGAGGTAGGCTATGTGGAATAAAATTCCAGATGATTTTCCCTTAAAGATCGCAAAATAATTGCACAACTATTTTGTCACAAAATGAAAAAAAATCCAGTACTAAACATTGTTTCACTCTAAGCAACAAGTAACAGGGCTAATTATTATTTTAAGTCCTTAAAGTCATTAAATAGGACCTACGGCGTTTATTTTTATTCTCTACCTCAGTGACATAAAACACATCTGTAGCGGGCTTTCTAAACATGTTTATAAATTTTAAAATTCCTCATGAATGCAGTTGCAGATACCAATTTTGTTGTTAGGACACGTGACTATACAAATAGCCACAATTGCCACTCTGCCATGCACCATGTGTAGTTTAACAATTTTTGTGTAAATGGCCTCTCCGCCCCTCTCTCACTCTCTCGCTCTCTCACTCTCTCACTCTCGGAGTTTGAAATGTGTTGCAAGTGAATTACGATTACCTATTTCTTTTATAACAAAAGTTCTCGAAACAGTTTGGTTTGTATATCTACAAAAATAACTCAAAAACTTTAAACTACGTTTCAAAATGTTAAAAAATTTGGTACGCTTATTATAAACATGATTTTAGTACCCTTCAAAACGGCTTAAAACGGCTGTTTCATACTGCCGTGCGTGGGGAAAATACCAACCTTATATAAAAAACACAAAGATATAAACACGAATTAGACTTTAATCAATACTGCCCACAAAGCAAAAGTTTAACTGCTTTTAGTGCTATAGAAAAAAATAACCGTATTAAAGCACTTCACGCCAGTTAAGTGGCTTGCGCATAGAGATGCCCTGGTCAGCGGTGCCTTTATCACAGCAGTAATTTTGTGCCTCGGTACACACACACGTAGTCTGTCTAGGGAGACAAATTAAGACCACTCAAGTGTGAAAAAGTGTAACATTTTATGTATGTTGCCCACGGAAAAGTCTTATTTTTATAGAATTTAGGGCTAGTGACGTATCTGCCTATGGAAATTTTTAGTATTCGTAGTATTCCCATAACGGCATGTGAAAGTCAACTTGTAGCCTATATGTTACCGGCAGCATAAACCCAATTAAACCCAACAGACTTACTTAAATAAAGTTTACACTGAAATTAGATGTCTCAAGCTCTATGCTAAAAATTATAAAACCACAAAATACCTTATTTTGGTATTATTTTAAAAAATTAGGAAAATAAAATATTTGTACTTGATTTTCAGAATATTGTAATTTAAAAATAATATTTTTTGTATAGCTTTTGTCGTGTATTACATGTCATGTACACTAAAAGTTGTTATAAATTATCGTCTTGTTTGTAAAACCTCATTAACTCCATTTCGTATCCATTCAGAAAGGAGGAAAACAACTATTCGCTTTCCCTCACACTGAGAAAAAGTACATAATTATGTATAACATTATTATAAATGAAATTCTTATATTTACTTTTAACAATATATCTGTGGAAATACCTTATTAAGATGCTTTAAAAGGCCTCAGATGTACAACCTTCCTAAAATGGAGTTACGAGGTTTTACAATTAAGGTAACGATAAGAGGATAATGTAGTCACTAGTATCGTCTAAAAAACTAAGTATAAATATGAATTATTCACGCTTGAATGCCCTTAAAGCTAATTGTATTTTCAGCTGTAAGCCAGTCGTCGGACGCACGCAAGCTTTGAGACCGTAGCCGGATCAAAGTCCTTTGAACTACTAGTCAGACTGTCTTGATAACTAGATCAAATAGTCGCGTGCTTCAAATACCAGACTGGAGACCCTTAAAGACCCTCGCTGACCTCAGTCAAACTAACATAATCGCTTAGAAGGAAACCTTGATATTATTTGTTTGTCGTTTCGCTTCCAAGAAAGGCGGCGGGGAAAGCTATGACGACGTTATTTGCCGAAGGTTTCCTGGGAAATAGCATCGTGACATGGTTGCTATAGGCTGTTCGCGGTAAGGTAAGCACTTTTTAACACAGCTTTGTCAAGTGTAACTGTTAGAGCGAAAATATTTTGCTCCGTTTGGTTTAGTTACCTCATAAGCAGAGACATGCAAAATTCGCGTTATCATTTGGTAGCAAACTAAACTTCACTTTCCTATACATAACAGAGCATAAAATGCGATTCAACTGGCCACAAACATTTATGTGTTGTCATTTATGTGTGTTATGTCTTTACAGATATTGACCTGTACCCTGTAAGCATTCTCCACGGTAATTCCCGCCAATGTCAGCCAGCGGGAGACGTCGAACGAGCCTATAGTCACTTGGAGTCTAGTCATCTATCAAAAAATAACGCGAATTTTGCATGTCTCTACTTATGAGTAGAGGTGCGTCATTTTCGCGGATTCATCTGGCAGCAGCCTAGACTTGTCAGTCCTAAACACCCACTGGCCACAACCGATTATCTATTGGCTTATAACCGTACACGCGGGTAGCAAGCGATAACCCTAAGCATTATTTCCTTGTTTACTACTGGCTTGCAGTAGTCAAATGGTGTTTCGTAGCAGCCGCCAGCAAGTCACAGACATGACAATGAAGTATACATAATCGGCGTTCGACCTGACCTGGAATGTATCTGCGAAATTTACGTACCTCTTCTTATGAGCACATCTGCAGCACTGATTCGTGGTTAGTGTCTGGATGTTTTACACATCTGCAGCTTTGCTTCATGGTTATTGGTAGATTATGTTTACACAGAGGCGTTGCTTATTTGACTGTGCCAATGAGAATAAGGTTACTATGACACCATGCGTCTGTGATTTGCGGGTTAGATCCCTTGACACTTAAATTTAAAGAACGTCCATTCACTGACTACGAAACAGAGCTGCAGCTGGGCACGTAAGGGACTGAAACAAGTTGGTACCAAAATTTTTTCACACAAAAATTCAGTGGCTCTAAAAATAACCTTATTCTGATCGGCGCAGTCAAGTGTGAGACGTGTCTCAACTAGCTGAACTAGCGTACGAGGTTCCCGCCGAACGGTTTTTACAATAGGACATTAAGCGGTGACCATATAAATTTATTGGTTGAAAGTCTGCAGCTAAGTTCAATGCAGGTCGCAATCTGAGTTTCACATACATCCGGTTAGTAAATTTTGAATTACGGAAGTCCGAAAATGCTGTTTTTACCCATGTCGGAGGGCTTTGAAACGGTATTTTTAATGAGCGTGGCTTATCTACAATAAGGTTCCGACCTTGCCTGAAGTTTGTTTTCTTTTCGTAAGTTGGCACAATGGGCATACGTGGAATTGTTTCGTAGAAAAAAATGTTTACGAACACACTGCAAAGCATTTGAAGTGTGGGGTAGGCGGCCGCCTTGAGGGCGCCGCCTACCTGCGAGTTGGAGGCTCGGAAATGACGGACACATAAGGGCGACCTTGAAACGCGCATCAAATGCCACATCGCCTCAACGAGCCAAGCTCTGAAATAACGTGCAAGGTTCTCACCGAACCGTTTTTACTATGGGACGTTAAGGGTGTTCAAGTGCGATAAAATTATAATTTTATATTTTTATGAAATATTGTTAGTTTTGTGGACGATACTTGTGAGTACATTTTTACTCTTACGAAACAATTTTAGCTCTCATAGTTTTCTCATAACGGGGCGTTGATGAATACATACACTCGACATACACCTAAATTGATTACTTACACATACAAAATACTATAGAGAAGTCTCCTATTGTAAATACATAAAAATATACTCTTCAGTGCTGCATACGAGTATTCTTTTATTAATGTTTTTATATAAATTATCTAAATGTAAAAATATATACATGTATGTACCCAACCTTAAAAAAAACATTTCTGACAACTTGCTATCATCTGTAATATATTTTTGACAACTTAAAATTGTCTTGTTGTATATGTGACAACTCGTACTTGATTTGTTTTGATGTATTTGTAACAGTTTTGAAATTTCCTTGAAGTATTTGTGACAACTTATAACCTAACTATTCAGGTGTATGTGTGACAACTCCCCTCTATAAGTCCTACTAGAAATACGTGATGTTATGTAAGTAAATAAATAAATAAATATATTGCTTAAATGAAAAATGGAAAGAATCTTTCGTGCTACCGTATTTTGCAAAACAGTGTAGTGGCCTGCACCTTACATGATTGGAGGTTGGCTGTGTCTATCCAGTAGCGGCGCAATAGAGTTATCATTGGCCCAGTCAGACGGGGATACGCAAATAACGACAAGAGAACGTCAGATATAGACACTATGTTGAAACCTAGCAAGCAGTCAACTTTTCTTTCCAGTGACAAATCAGTGCGCCTACTAATAATACAGAAGCGAAACTACCGCTTGTGTGGTGAAGTGGAGCCGCACGAGCCTCCAATACGGCGGCACTGGCCAGCAATATGGCGGAGAGTGATTCACCAATCAGCAGTTGTTGACGAACACGCTAGAATCTAATCCTGCCAGTAAGAGACGTTCTTCAGCACGCAGTAGCCTATCGCACACAAGATCCGTCACCGTGTAGCCTCGTGTAGCCAATAACCGACTGAGTAAATGTCACGTCAAAGGCACCGCATGCAATTTCCCTTCTGTTTGTCATCCTGTTCTGTGATTTTACATTGTGTTAAAAGTATTTTATTAATTTTTTGTAGCATAATAGTAGTATACTTTTTTTTTTATTGAAGTTACCTGAAAACAAATATTGCTAAGTTACACTGACAGCATTCCCTCGCTTTCAAAAAAAGTATGTTTCTCTGATAACATTCCCTTCCCCCACCCCAACACACATACATGGGCTTTTCTTTCATAGAGTGCCATATATTTCTGAGTTCACACAGAACGACAACCTCGCGTAATTCCCGCCACCACACTGTGAAATTAAAAACCTCTTGCGTCACTAATTCACATTTCTTTGAAACAGGTCAGGGCTTGTGTTATTTTTATACAGAGGTTAGCCCGAGAACTGTATTTTAAACATGCCACGAGCAATGGTTATGTCGTGACGCATATTCTCAACTTCCTGACCACAGACAATGCCACAGAGACGGAGAAACCAGCTTGTCCAATGTGCACTTGGAATATTTTTTTGCGCTAGGTTGCAAGTACCCTATTACTAGATACACGAAAATTTGGCAAAGTACATAAAAAAAAATTTAATATTCCCACGATTCTTCCGAATTATTTTCGCATCAAATGCAACCACGTAAAGTAATGATACCGTGCGCATTTTAATTTTCGAGTTATTAAACTTTAAAAATGCCATATTTTCAAACGCCCTCATAAACATTGAAAACATGTTTTCATTGGCTAACAGGCGTATGACGTATAGTTGGACAGTTGTTTTCGTTTGCCGCCGCCCGCCAGGCAAAATAATACGATTTTTTTTTCACTGATTAAAAAAAAATTGATTAAGATTAATTTTTTTGAGTCCGGTTACTTAAACACCAACTCGGGAAATTTGCTCGTTGTGTTAAGAGAGCTTGGTACATAATTCGTCGCTAAAAGCATTAATCTATAACTGTAGGTTTCTTGAAGCCAATTTGCGAAAGTTAAACAACAGCTTCAATTAACGTTTTCAGCGTTTATTTATATACCGCGCACTCTTAATGCATGCACGATTGCACAGTTTTTAATTCATAACAAAGATTTGACTGGCACTGAGTTGAGAGGAGTGAAGACAGCACAGTTCATTAATTTTTACTGCGTTTTATTGTTAGGTTTAAGTTAATGTCACTTTAATTCAAATTCCGGAGTGATAGTTCATATTCATTTTAATGCAAAAAAATTTTTTTGTACTTTTACAAAAAGGCTTTTTTGGAAACCTGTTTCGAAAAAAATTTTTTGTAACACTACAAAAATGTTTTGTAATATTTACATAAAAACTTGTACTTTTACACATTTCTTTGTATATTTACAAAAATTTCTGTAAATCTGCAAACAAATTTTGTATATTTACTGCTAATATTTGGTTCGCTTTACAACACTCGTTTGTAGAGTTAGAATTTTTTTTTTTGGAAACTAGTTTCCAAAAAAATGTTTTTGTAAAATTACGAAATGTTTTGTAAAATTTGCCTGGTCTTCGATTTTTATTTTGTTTAAAATGGAAAAATTTACTCATTATAATTTATTTTACTAGTTCCTAAAGGTGTTTACAATATTTATAACCACTTTAAAAGGGATCGGACTTCTCACATTTATTACCTGACTGATAAAGTTCATAGCTTACAAGAATTTCCTTGTAGATGTACTTTTTTTTTTTTTTTTTTT
>PNEQ01121284.1:0-20412 GCA_003012365.1 Medauroidea extradentata | reverse complement strand
TAATACAACAGATTGATATTTCTTTTAAAAATAACTTTTTCCTCCCAATAATTTTTACGTTTCTAGTGAGAGGCCTTGATAGTCGCAGCCTGCTGTGCTGCCATCTGTTATCAAATTTTGCAAGACCCGGCCCACCTCTTGATCTATCGGTAGAGCTGGTGATTTGTAGTGAATAGAATTACAAAACATTTTGTGTCAATGCATAACGCTCACATCTGCACCTCTGCTTCGTGGCTATTGGTAGAATGTATTTTTGCAGAGTCGTCACTCATTTAACTGTGTCAATGAGAATAAGGTTACTGCGACCACACATCAGTGATTTACGGGTAGATTCTCAAGACGTTGAGAGTTAGCCAATCACGGACCATGAAGCAGAGCTGCAGATGTGTACATGAGGCATTGAAACAAAATGGTGCATATTTATTTTCACCAAAAATCACCAGCTCTAAGTCGTTTCAACAGGCGGGGCGGCCACGCAGTGGAGCAGCAATAACACAGTGAATTGAACAGACGTCAAGATTTTGTCGCAACTTTTAAATTGAAAGAACTTACTTATTCTATGCTAACAGTATCTTACTGTACGTAATCGATTTAAATAATCATTGCATACATAAAATGTACTTTTGTCGCTAATAGCAGACTGTTTTAGGTCTTGTCTTGTAGAAACCATGCCGAGTCCGTCTTGTATTGTCACTCGGCGTTGTAGTAAATATTGCATTTGGCGTAAATTCAGTTGTATTGCTGACAAAGAGCTACTGTACACGTTTATAACTCATCGAAGTTCACGCCATACACATTCTTACACATAAGCAACTGGTTTAACACGAACTAAACTTAAGTTGTTGTAGAGTGTGTGTAAACAGACATATTGTCCAATGACGTCACAGGGACATCAACAGGGCGGCACTCGTTTTTAGTGAGCGAAAATAAACACTCTTTTTATTTACGTTTTTCTCGAATTTTACAAACGCAAATAAAGAAAGAGTGGTACCGATAGTCATGAAATGAAACGCCATTTTAAATGAAAATACAATTAAAAAATAGGTAATATCCCCGTTTTGCGATTTCTTAAATAGGTTAGATTTCTACTCATGAGCATGTTGGGTAGGGCCTACGTTTTCGATTAGATCGTTGTTAAAGACGTGCAAAAATTAGCGTCGTTTTATGCCAGTATAACAACTGATGGTGGAATCACACAGGCGCGACAGAAGCGACACGATGGCCGCGATATGAAAAACAACAGATGTCCGCCAATCAGCACGGAGGTTTCTGTAACGTCGGATCGACCCTGGAGCCGAATTGCGAGATGCGCCACCTAGCTCGGTGTAAATCTTCGTAGAAGAAAGTGCTGTTTTGCAGTAGCTACTTAACGAATTCCTTTCGAAATAGGGTATCGCTTTTAATATGGTTTCGGTTGTCGGTAACTGTATAACTAGCTCGCAACCGAGAAACGAGTCTCCTGGAAATCGGTGAGTAACGCCGCGCCTGTGAGCGCTTATGTCACGTCTGTGTGAGATGCTGATCTCACGGGAGAAATGTGCATATATTAAGATATGCCTCTCTACCGGCGCTTGAAATGTGATGTAGCTTGTTGCGATTGTTCTTTTTATGACGGAACAACGCAAGGGCGTTTAAGTGGTCAAATTAGATTTTTTATATTCCACTGTCCAATCGCTTAACTCAGTGGTTAGCGCTCCTGGCCGGTGAGCCAATGGTCCCGGGCTTGATTCCCGACGGAGGAGGAAAATTTATAATACCTTCCCCCGGTTCTGGACTGGATGTTGTGTTGTTTCCTCATCCCCATCCTGCGGAAGACAATGGCGAGCCACGGCAGTTGCATCCTGCTTAGTCGCCTCAGGTGTTCCTCCTGAAATCCAAACCAGCCTTCACGCATAATAATAATTATTATTGTCATTATCATCGTCGTCGTCATCGTTATCATCATCATCATGGTGATCATAAGAACCTCAACAATTTCGAAGGAGAATTTGATGGTGCATCATGTTTGATGAAATTACAGAAGGCGGTGGGGGTAAATACTTACGATCGTGTTCAGTGTAGATGTGCGATAAAGGAATTTTGAAGTAGTTTGTTTTGAAATACGGTATATGAAGTCTTGAAAATAGTGTTACAAGTTTGAGCAAAAACTTTTCTTGTAGGCAGTTCTCATGAGTTCTTTTGGGATAGATATCTTATAATTAGAAATAAAATAGTTATATTAAGTGCTGGATTTATTAGCTCACAAAGCTACGAAATACACTAAACAACAATCAACTATAATTCTAACAACACAATTGGTTATGCACACAATTACTACTGTGCCACAGAATGTTAGTTAACTTTAACATTTAAAGCACAAGTATATTTACCATTAATTAATTAAAGACTACAAATCACAATAAAAGTTCAGTCAAATATCCAATCAAAAAATTTCCAAATAGTAACAATGTGCATCCTCAACAGTCCGAAGTGGTAATGGCTCACCTTGCTCTGTGCAGCACCCAGAGTGCACCACTGTCTTTACTCTTGAGGCCTTCGGTTCGACTCCCGTCGCGCACCTTCTTCTTCACCTGTCGACCCGCAGCAGAACCCCTCTTTTCTCACCCAGTACTGCTCCGACGGTATGTGCCTGTAGCCTCGCAGTAGACTCCGACGTCACCAAGACGTATTCCTGACATCACCTAGATGTCCTCACCAGCCTCTCTGCGCAAGCTTAGCTCCTCCTCCGAGCACGACCAATAGTGAACTCTCGAAACACTCCTTCTTTTGAATCACCAGGTAGACAGTCTCCTCAAGTAGCCAGTTACTGCCCTCCTAGACACAACACCGTCAGTGTTGTTCTCCACAGCTCACCGCCTCTGTAGCACTCCAACACAACACCGTAAGTGTTGTTCGTCCTTCCTTCAGCCCACTGGCACAGAACATTTAGGAATACAGAAGTGAAATAGCCGGTAGGACAGCGAACTCAGTCACACACTCCAGCAAAATGGCTTCCCTGGCCAGCAACATGGCGGAGATGCCTACTGTCAATCAGCGTAAAGTGACAGTCCTGGTAGTCGGCTGACAGTCAAATAAGAAAGCTGCCGCAACATACAGGAACCAAACATACACTGGGCAGATATCAACAGCCTCGGGCAGCCAATAAGAGGCGAAGTTCGTCCGTACCAAACGAGCCGACACGTCATTTCACGTCTGTATTACTATTTAGTCTGTGCCACTGGCGTCACACAGCCTCGACGCCGCCGACCACCGCCGCCATGTTGCCATCCTCGAGACGCCACACCTCGTCAGCTCAGTCGCGCAGACACAACGCCTTAGTGTTGTCTGTCCCTTCTGCAGGGCGCTGATGTTACTCAGCCTCGACACCGACCACTGCCGCTATGTTGCCATCCTCGAGACACCACACCTCGTCAGCTCCGCGGATGTTACATCAGCCTCGATGCCGTCGTGATACCACCCCCAAGGCGCTGGGTCCTCTTCATCTCTGCGCCGCCGTCAGTGTCTCCTCTCGGCTCGTCACTTCTCACGACGTCCATCGCCGCCCCAGTGGCAATGCCGCCCCTAAGGGTGCTGCCTCACACAACTCTCGGTTCTCACTTCATACTCGCTGACTACAAACTCATAATGATCCTCTTTAGACTTCCGACTCCAGACTCCAGACTGACTGCACAACACTAGACTAAGACTCTTCAAGGCTGACTCATATTGCGCAGTTCCGAGGCTTTTATACTGCCCCTTTAGTGACGTCAATCGCTAATGAAACATAATGACCTGAGGTCTTAAAATAAACATTACCATGGTCGTGCCTGTTGGTAGTCACGTATATGCATTGGCGACATCGGGGAATCCCAATAACGTCTCTCGGGAGTTGCGACATAGCTGCGAAAACCCATGACATCACCGGTCGACTCAGGCCGTCCGCCTAGACCGATGCAACATGCCTGCTGCCCGGCCAACACGCAACACTAGGTATGTGATGTATTTTACTATTTCATTGTCTGAGTGTTAAATATCAATAGTAACAGGAGTACCTTCTGACGTTTGTTTAACCGTGTGGTTCTTCGAAGGTACTGAGGTAGTTTATTCATGCGAAGACCAGAAAGATCACGTTCACGAGATACGAATCCTAGTGTGAAAAGG
Source organism: Medauroidea extradentata (assembly GCA_003012365.1). Taxonomy (NCBI): domain Eukaryota; kingdom Metazoa; phylum Arthropoda; class Insecta; order Phasmatodea; family Phasmatidae; genus Medauroidea; species Medauroidea extradentata. Next base: position 16,272 of record PNEQ01121284.1, on the reverse strand, counting down.
GTGAATAATCTTGTGAACATATATTTCCCTTGATTTGAGGAACCGATGATATCGGAACAGTTCCTTTTTTATGTAACATACTTTGAATTATTAAGCCAGCACAAATGTGAGCTAGGTTGATTCCATTTTATGAGAGGAAGGTTTCAAGCAAACATATATAAGAGATCATATGGAAGTATCGTCTTCATATTCAGTAAAGGGCAGGTCATGCATTTCGATGACAGTTTTAGGTGCTACACAATTTTCAATTGGAACAATGTTACGTCTGGGTGGTATACAAAAAAAATTAAGGACATTTTCGAAAGGAAACTGTTACAAAATGTACATTTAAGTCATTATTATATTGGGGGTTCATAAGTTATTAGTAGTTTGGGGTGTTTCACTCAGATGGTAGCTACACTGTAGGTTTGTTTAGATATTATTTAGGGCTAAATGACTTTAAGACAGTTATGGTTTAACGGGCATTTACTATACTACAATGGCAGGTACGCCGAATACACAATAGGTTACAATGTGTTCTATTTAGGAGGCGAGCGCAATATTACTGATTATTAAAATATGTTTATGCCGAGTTGAGAGTTACTGCCACATAATTAGATCTGACGACCTTACCGAAAGCTGGATTGATGAGACGGCATCGACGGACGAGCACGCACCCGCCGGGGCTCGATCCCGAGTCCCCGGCGGAGAACTGCGCTGCTGTTGATCGGATGAGTGCTGGTGGACGACCGCTCGACGACAGATGACAGACAGACCGTTTAATTGGTAACTGTGCCTTATATCGGCGTGCTTGTCCTCAATATTGTGCAACTACGAGGGGGTGAAGTGAGTTGCTGTCTTCCGTGGTTTCCCAACGCTGGCCTGATTGCCGCTCGGACTTCTTGCTGTCCGGCTTGCCAGGCAATATTGCAACAAAACGTAATAGTGATAGGTTAAGGTAGGAAGGATGGGGTGTTTAAACAGCAAACATTCTTCCAAATGCATCCACTGTGTAGTTGTTGTGTTATTCCCTCCTTTCAGTTCCACTTAGTTCTTCCCAAATATTTATGCTGAACAAGGGAATCGAAAAAAAAAAATTAATAGTGTTATTATAGTGTTCGGGTATTCTTAACGATATCGCTTTCAGACAAAATCAGTTTTCCATGTTGAGACGCTTTCAGACAAAATCAGTTTTCCGTGTCGAGACGAGGATAACGCTTAAACAGAAATGGGAAAGTGGAAAAAATATATTAGTATGTGTTTTCTAGTGTATTTTATGAAGATATTTATTTGTTCATAGTTGTCAGAGCATTGAAAAAACAGTAGGTATAAAGATTCCTCTATAGCAATGGGGGTCGCATCGAGATGAACAAAACTGTCAGTGATAGCATATAAGTGTGTTTGACAGGTACTATCCCACCTAATGCCATTTAACCCCTATCGTTGCTCTCCTCAAGGCTTTGTGGTAGGCAGCACTCATAGGGCTATATATGGTAGTTTTACAGTGGTTTCGATCATAATGTTTTAACTCCTTTTACCTGTACTGAAGAATCAATACATTGTTTTGGCGTATATAAGGTTCTCTGAAGATAAGTGGTGTATATCCATAAACATTGTTTGCTGCTTTCTGGTTGTAAGAGGCGTATATAGATCAAATTTAGTTAAAACAGCGTAGGTTAATATCAATACAGCAGTTGTTTGTGATTCCTAAGAAACATAAATATAAAGTTTTCTATATTTAACACAGGAAAACTAAACATTGGACTTAACATCGCTTGTATTCTGAGCGCCTCATGCATGTATGTATGTGTGTAGGTGTAGGTGTGTGTGTATTTATAGGCCCTATATATAATCTAAATTTTTCGTGGCAGTAAACTACAAAATTTTTTGAGCTCTTACAAATTTTGTTACAAAAGAAAGATAAGCCAAAGTCATTCAAAATATTTTAGTGCGGGGAAAGTATGCATAATTTTTGCATTGTATGGCTGCACAAAGTCTAGAGATTTTCCGAATCATTAATTTATAATTAATGTGAGTTCTTAGCATGAATGTGAATACACCTCGTAACTTGTGACGCACCCCGCACTTCCGCGGGTTAACCCGGGTTATTGTGGTCCTTGCGCTCGACATCGACAGGCGGCGAGGCTGTCCCGACCCTGACCTCGTTCACAGACGAGCAGCACGCTGGGCGTGTCACGTGACAGTGCATACATACGGGCAAACGAGAGGTGTCATCACATCTGGCTTGGGAGCACAAAAGTGGCTATTTTCTCGACACTGATAGGGGAACTTCGTCAGGATTGGAGCTGTCACCCGTCACATGCCCTGTTCTACGCAGAACTTTATCCATTCTTTCTCCGTCCCCAGTGACAGTCAATATAGTTAGTTTAGGTTTCTTTAAATTTAAAAAAAAAATTGTGTTCGCTTAATTGAAGGCCGGTTTTGTCAGTTAAAGAATTACTATACCCATGAATGTAGTTCCCTAAACTAACAAAACCTGGGGCCGTGGTGGCCGAATGGTCAGACCATTCGCCTCCCACCAAGGTGATCTATGTCTGATTCCCGGCGGGGTGGTCCCCAAATTTTCGCATGTGGGAATAGTGCTGGACGATGCAGTTGGTCGGCAGGTTTTCCTCGAAGATCTCCCATTTCTCCCGCCCTTTCATTCTGGCGCTGCTCCATACTCACATCTTGTCACCCTCACCAACGCGAAAGACCTACATGTTGAGCGCTGACCAAAATCTCTTCACTTCTGCACTACAATCATACCTGAAGGCGTGTCAACATTTATGACATTTCATGTTTTATATATTAGACTACTACACCCTTTTACATTGTTAGATAATACTTCCGTATTATTTAACAACACTTAGAGCATACTATGTTGAAAATGTTGATCCGCCTCCAGGTGTGCTTGTAGCGGGGAAAATACTATACATTGAAGACGACCGTGTACCAGTCCCCTTAAACTAAGCATAGAGTGTTAGAATGTTTTATGGTCTATTCAGGCAGAACGGGTTTATTTTCAAGGAAACAACACAAACATATGACCTCTCGGCCGCGCACATAGATGTCAAAGTGCAATCATATCAAGAGGAAAAACCACACACATTTTTTTAAAGTCCATAGTCAAGGTTCGTTATAACGGCAGTGAATGTGGTTGGTTTATTGTCGCTTCACGTGCCCTTTCGTAAATTAGCGCCGCAATGGCTTCATAAAACTTCGTAACGGTTATCTGGAATTTAAATGCACTGTTACTTCTGAGCAAGTGGAGTTATGTCATTGTTGTCCACCGTTTGTAATATGCATAGAAACGAGCAAATTTCGCGTTTTTTTTTTTTTTGCAACAGACTAGAATTCACGGGCGTAAACCACACCCGAACACGATCTATGACGTTATTGGCTCTTGATATTCGTATATTTGAGTACTTTTACAGTTGGCCTTATACTGTCGGTTGTGAACGTCCTTCTGGTACGCCACACAAGCTGCTAGCCAACAATATAAGTCAGATGAGCATTCAGTAACTTGAGTCCAGTCCAGATAATACCGTTACATTTTTAGGTCATTAGTAATATGTAGGGACGGGAGTTTTTGGTGAAAAGATTTTTGCCCCTTTTTGTTTCAGTGCCTTACGTGCACACCTGCAGCTCAACTTCATGGCTATTGACAGAGCGTTTTTGTGCAGAGTCGTTATTTACTTGACTGTGCCAATCAGTACACGGTTAACTGCCACACATCACGTCTGTGATTTGCGGGTTTAGCCTCAAGACGCTGGGTGTTACGGCATCCAATCACTGACCACTTAGCAGAGATTTAGGTGCGCACGTAAGGCACTGAGACAAAGTGATGCAAAAATCTTTTTCGCGAAATTTCCTGTCTCTAGTAATAAGATATCTTGTTAATGCCATGAATATGACTGGTAGAGAACACTAGGCGATTATGTTTATATTGAAATGAAAGAAGAATGATTCAGGTACTAATATTCTTAAAATGTTTTTATTTACTATTTCGCTTATCCACATACACGCCGGTCCCAGGAAAAATTCAGAAGAGTACTTTTTCGTAGCAAAATTTAACTCGGTCGAATAGTTATTATTTCATTGCAGTATTTTTGTAACTTCCACGAGAGGCGACTAGCTCCTAGTCATACTGTTTTTGCAGTTATTTTTTTAAATCCTGAAATGGAGTTGATATTGTAAATCGCCACATAGAGGTGTTGAGATTTGGTTGTATATTTTTGCTTGGTTATCGACTTAAAGAGATTTACTTTAAGTCAGTAACCTGTTATAATCCTGCTAGAATTATATAGGATCCCGAGGCCATCCGAGAGTGATAAGCACAATAGCAAAAATTCTTATTTTTTATCATATTTTTATTTAAAAGTGTGTTTAATTTAATGAACAGTGGTACCATAGTTTCTTTCTTTGCGTCTGTGGAACTTGAGAAAAACTTAAATAAATAAAATGAGTTGTCTGTTTTGGGCGGCAAAAACCTGAACCGCCATGTTGATGTCCCTGTGACGTCAGGTTACTGTACATTTTAATGTACGTAACACACAAACTACAGCAACATACGTTCAAGTCGTGAAATTGTGTTGAATAAATTAGTTTATGCGGTAAAATCGAGTGTGGCTGGAACTCCGAAGACTATAAATGTGGATAGTAGTTCGTTTGCGCAGCGATAAAATGCAATTTATTCGGAATAACATCTTAACTCTATCGCCGTCTGATCAAACAAGGCGGACTGGATGGTTTAAGCTTCAAGAAGAGACCTAATAGTCTGCTATTAACGGCAAAAATACAGTCTATGTGTGTAATAATATATTCTGTACAACTTGACACGGTTAACACAAAATAAATAATTTCTTTTAAGTTAACAGTTGCAGTCAATAGCTTGCAGTTTGCGACGAAATCCCTGCAGCTGTAGTGTTTTTGACTGTTACACTGGCTGTGGCAACGTCATTAGCCAATAGGAGAGTTCATGGCACCCGTGATTGCGGATAATTGGAGGGGTAGTCGGGGTCTTGAGAAACTTTCCCCGATACGGCAGCACAGTTCTCAGTGCCGTTCACGAGAAACGTAAAAATTACTGAGAGAAAAAATGTATTTGTAATAAAATAATTGATCTGCCATATTATTTTCCTGACTCGTGCAACCAGAATGTTCGATCATAGCCTGTGCCAGGTTTGGTTAAACGTATTCCAGCTATTAGCTCGATAGGTTCCTTTTTTTGTACGCATGCGAACTTCGTTTGGCAGACCTTTCAAACATAAACTTATGATTAGATACCGGATCTGAAAAATAGAAATGGATTCGTAGTAGGCCTAAGTTATCATCACTCTGGAATTTAAATTAAATTTACATAAACTCAAACCTGTAACTAAAACGTCTCAATGTGTGAGAGCTAAGGCCTACTAATACCTTGTTGTCTTCACTGCTTTAAAATCAACACCAGTGAAATAAATCTTCGTTGTTGACTACCAAATATACAACCACGCATGCCTAACAACTGACGAATTTCCCGAGCTAACTTTTATCTAACCGGGTTCGCTAAATTTTATCAGTTTTTTAAGTCGGTGAACGATTCCAATACACACAATAGTGCCTGGCGTACGGTGGCTATCCGAAACAAGTAAGACTTCGTCATAAATGTGTTAGACAATAAGATCGCGTTTTCAATGTTTGTGGCGGCGTTTGCAAATATGGCATTTTTAAAGCTGAATAATTCGAAAATTACGATGTTCATGGAGCTATTGCTTTGCCTTGCTGCATTTAGTGCCGAAATAATTCCGAATAATCAGGTAAATATTAAAATCATTTTCTAGGAATTTCCCTATTTTATATTTGTACGAAATAATATTAGTTCAGTGGACATTGATAGTGATTGCATTATACTTTTATAGAACATTTTTAGCATGCATATTATTCCCATGACGATATGTCATGTTCTAAAAATTGTAAGTTTCGACAAAATACACCCAATGCAAACTAACAAACTTTCTGAAATAAAATAATTTACAATGAAGTTAAGTGTCATTGTCTATGTATTGAAAGTTATAACATGAAACATATAATTATCATATTTAAGTATATAAGGTATCCTTCAAATGTCTTCAAATGACAGCAGGTCGGTATCTTCCTCGCAACAACCACTATCTGAAAAAGTTCACTGCGCCGTTAGTGACTCGGTATCTTCTTGCCAATATATTTTAAGTGGTGTCCTTACAATGACAACGGGCGGTATATTTTTCGCGACAGATAACTGCTGTTTGATAAAGGACTTCGGGCCGTTAATGGCACGGAATATTCTTGCTGATTTATTTTGCCAGCCATGAAAAAGACAGCGAGCTAATGTTTTTTTAACAAATAACCACTGTCGGAAATCAAAACACCGTGCCGTTAACGGCACGCTATCTTCTTGCCGATACCTACTATGTGTCCTTAAAAGACAGTGGGCCGGTTATTTTTCCACGACACATCCGGTCTTGGAAATACGGCACAGTGCCGTTTTCGCGACAGATGGTCACTGTCTGGAAAAGGCCACTACGCCCAAGTACTTTCATCGAGCCGGTCTGTTTCGCGACAGATGACCGCTGTCTGTAGGAAGTCACCGTGCAATTAACATCCCGGAGTATTTTTCCCGATGTCTTTTAAGTGTCTTAAAAAAAAAATACAGTGTGCCTCGATATATTTTTCGTTACTACTAACGTTTATCGGGAAAATAAGACATCTTACCGTTAACTGCCCGTTTTCTTTTTTCGTGTAGTAGACACTAGACGACAGTTTGGACAGCGGGCGGACGTCTCGTCAACATTTAGTCGCCATTTTGTGTTTGCTAGAAACGCCGTTCAGCTTGAGGCACTTTTTTTTTAAGTAATTAAAGTAACCAACTTATTGTCTTATGGGGCGCAAAATGAGGGAGTAATGTGCAGAACTGGTACGTCCGTAGTACGAGCCTTTCTTTAGGCGATAGTGCGTGATTTTAGCATTAGAGGCAAGTCTGACAACCCTTCTCGCTATCGGGGAAGTCAATCGAGGGAGTGATAGATTCTGGTCAGCGCTCAACATCGAGGTCTTTAGCGCTGGTGAGGGGTGACATGAGGTGAGTATGGAGCAGCTCCGAAATGAATGGGCGGGGGAAACGGGAGATCACCGAGAAAACCCGCCGACCAGCGGCATCGTCCGACACTATTCCCACATGTCAAAATACTGGGTTCGACCCCGCCGTAGATCGAACCCGGATCGCCTTGGTGGGAGGCGAATGGTCTGGCTATTCGGCCACCGCGGCCCCTGGAAGTCAATTGAAGGACACAGGGCGGCGAGGTTAGTTTGCGACTTTGCAGCTCGCTGCAAGTTTTTTTGTCATTGTTTCTCCCGACCGGAGCCGGGTCCGGTGTAAAAAGAGAAGTGACCGTTACATTCCTCGAGTCGTAGACCCCGTCAGAAACGCGAGCGTCCACCCGTGACTTGTCGTAGCGGTCGACGAACTCCGCGCGGATGTCGAGCTGCCGAGAGCGACGCCTGACGTAACGAAGATCGCAGAACTCGTGATGCGTGCAATTTCGGTACCCACTCGTTTCATAACATTTGTCTATTTTCTTCATCCTCCGATCTCCTCCCCCCTCCATGCCTAGAGATGGTGGAACCGCCGTTATCATTTCTGCCAGAATATTCTCCAAATCAGCGTTGCGTTCTGCGTCTTGTATGGTTTAGCTTGATTACTGACGTTCAGTATTAGTGCACCAGAGTTATAGTTGGCCCAATCTAATAGGGACTCGCCTGTAACGAAAGATAAGTAGGGCCCGGTAGTTTTAGCGAAAAGATTTTTGCCCCACTTTGTTTCAGTGTCTTACGTGCACACCTGCATTTCAATTTCATGATTATTGGCAGCGTGTTTTTGTGCAGAGTTGTTATTCATTAGACTGTGCCAATCAGTACATAGATAACTGTGACGCAACACGTCTGTGATTTGTGGGTTTAACCTCCAGACGTTGCACCCAATCACTGACCACAGCAGAGATGCAGGTGCGCACGTACGGCACTGAAACAAAGTGCTGCAAAGATCTTTTCGCGAAAAATACCGGGCCCTAAAGATAAGCGTCAGAAATAAATACATTACATTGATATCTAGCAAACAGTCAACTTTTCCGGCGATAAATTGCCACATTCCCAATCATGCTATGTGCCAAGGACGAATACAATGAGGAGGATGGGTGAGGTTATGGCGATCTCATCCCCCCCCCCCACACACACACACAAAATTAGATTTCGTACAGATAGGCCTTCATCTCATTAATTTAAATTACATTTAATTTGTGTAACTTTTTACTCTCAGAAACGTGAAAAGTCCGAGGAAAAAGTCCAGTCGATAAAAAAAAAGTGAGAATAAATTAAAATTTACGATTTTTTTTTACAGAATTCTCCCCTCCTCCTCCACCATGTATTTTCCTTATACCGTGTAAATCTCGTGGCTGGATCCGTGCCTTGTGTTTCAGTAGCAAAACTTCGGAAATTTTGTGTGACAAGCGCTTTTTATATTCCATGAAAATTATCTCTCGATTGAAAAATTTTATTGAAGTGAATATTCAATGACGATGGCGTCTATGTTTTAAGTTATTCGTACGCTCAAGTAATTCGCTCCCCTTCCCTTGTCATTGCTATATAATTGACTTAGTATAAACAAACTGTTCTAGCCTGCTGTGTTTACCCACGTAGGCTAAATACTCGTTACAAAACGTACATACTGTTATTGGTTACCAAGAAAATTGAATAGTTTTCTGGCTATACCCACAGTCCTGCAAGACCCGACGAAATACAGTGTTTCCATTCGCAAAATAAAAGTACTGTAACTCCGAACTTCTCACATCAGATAGATACAAAGATGCGAAAATTTGGCCAGAAAACTATTCAATTTCTTTGGTAACCAATAACATTATGTACGTTTTGTAACGAGTATTTAGCCTACGTGGGTAAATACAGCAGGCTAGAACAGTTTGTTTATACTAAGTCAATTATTTTTGTCTAGTTTACAGAAATTTAACACTTTTACGCTGTAGTATGTTATTAATATCCAAATTTCCAAAATTTCCATTTTCTGGAATTAGTTTCGCCGCATTTATTTTGGACTTGGGAAAGTTTACTGTAATAATATTATGAATACAGCCTAAAAGTAATAACAACGAAGCCTTTCAGACAGTTATTAATTTCTGGTAGGCGTTCTCATTTTATATTTGCGTTTGTGTGTATTACGTAAATGAATACAGTTCATGTTTTTAACATTGTATGGAGTTCGAAAACTATTACAGGAAAACAAAGGGGATTTCAGCAAATAGATAACATAATATTAACAATTGTCATTACTATTGTTATTACTGCGCGTTATTTCTGGCGTTACGTAAAAAAAGGTTCAGAAGAAATTTTATTGTGGCCAAAATTATTCCGGAGAAATGTAGCTTTTTATCGACTAAAACCATAGTAGTTGTATTTTTCAAAATGTCCTCGATATAGTGATGTCAAACTTCGGACGGCAATTTTCATCGTGATAGCCTGGGTAAGTTGCAGAAGTTTGGGTGTTTTAGAGTTTAGCATGAAGAAAGTTTTTTACATAACTTTCCCAAGCTAACTGGATATCCACTAAGTGTTCCCGCCTTCGGACAGGGTCACAGTATGTATGAGAGAAGGCAGGGGTGAAGGTTAGGCCGGCTGGTGGACTAGCGAGACATGCCTGTCGCCTGTCCTTGCCCAACTAACTATACTGTGTAAAAATAGACACACATAAGCACCCACAAAATAAAGACTACGTGTGTTAGACCGGTGTAATAGATAAATATATTGTTTGTTTTAATCGTCGAATTCGAAATGGTGTTGAAAGTTCAACAGGAAACTGAAGAAAGTGCTACTTAGGAGCGCTGGTTTATCAAGGGGAAAGTTGACTATTTGCTAGGCTTCATTTATCAGATTTAGAGATGATGGTCTATCGAGACAATTTTTGCCAACATGCCCTTGAAAACACTGCAGTCCTTGTGACAATGTAAGATTAGGTGACATACGTCTGACACAACGCAGTTGTCTGCAGACCAATAATAGGCATCAAATATTACAATGGCGTGATTCTTATTGGCTTAGTCAAATAGGGCAACAGCTGTACGTAAGCGAAAGCCAGTCATCTTTTCATAAGTTGAAGGAGCGTTGAAACCCAGCAAACAGTCAAGTTTTACAACGATAAAACATCATCTCTAAGCATGTTAATGTTCGACGTTCTTCTTTCGTTATTTGTGGGCTCCATTTGACTGGACCAATGATAACTCTTGGTGTACTACTACTGGACGTTTGTAATTCGTTTGTGAACAGCTGGATAGTGCCACATAATTGTCCTCCAATAATGCTTGCAAAGAACGGTCCAAAGGTTTGTAAAATACGCAATTTTCCATTATTTCTAACTATGGTGTGGCAATACAAAATGAACATCGAATACTGAATTCCGGACAACTGTGTACACTGTAAAATAAACTTCATAAATAGTAATGGAAGTTATTAACCAATTCACAGTATGAGATAATTACCATAATTCAGCTTGTTAAGAGAGAAGCTATTGATCACGGTTATTATAAAAGTATAGTAACACCAGTATAAATTTCACTGTTTCCTAAAAGAGCATAAGAATTCTACTGTTGATGCATGGGAAACAATTTAACCATGCCGAATTTCTTAACACTCCTATATATACGTATGTTAAGTTTACAAAATATTTTTACAGTGTATGGCTGCAATGCAGCGCGCCGCTGTTGACATGTGAGACAAGATGCCAGCTAGCGCTTGTTCAGCGAAGCACAACTGCAGCTTCACGTTCGGTTCTGTCAGCTGAATTAAATAAAGGGAGAAAAGGGACTGTCGTAAAGACGGTCGTGGTGTCATTTACAGGAAACTCGGAGACTCGATGTTCGAATTCGAGAATTAGTTTATTACAATTACAGCCACATATTTTTTGTGAAAATAAATTTGCATCACTTTGTTTCAATGCCTTATGTAAAAAAAACTTCCTAAAATGTTTAGGAAGTAACTGTTTCAGTACGCAGGCGATCTTCGAGCCTATCCTTCAGGTCAGTGAACCTGCGAATTTTTCCTGTCTCTGGTGATGCCTGTTACTAGCCTGTAGACAGCTACGTTTTGTCAGACGTATATCATTCAGTTGCAAGAAACTGCAGCGTTTTCAAGAGTATGTGGCACAAATGATTGGCGATATTCCGCCATCTCTACGTAAGCCCAGAAAAAACTGTTTAATTTAATTCAGGTTTGGGCAAAACTCTTTAGTGAAAAAGAAATTTAAAATGTCGCTAATTGTAACACTCGCGGCTGTTGCGTCCGGTTGTCCCACTGGCGCCCTTCATTCTGACGGTTTCAGTCGCCATGTTGAATTTTATTATTTTTCGCTTTTTTCGGAATCTAAGAAGAAAAATTTTAAATATGAGATTATACCTCAAATTCTGTTTACATTTCATTACAGCGCAGACCTTGCGATTTAGCTGTTAACGTATAATTACGCCGTAATGTGTGTGAAAAAAATTTTATGTTCATAATTTGCCCGACTGGTTGCGACCTAACTATACATTGCTAGCTCAACTGCCATGATTGTACTATAGCACAAAGTAAATAGAATTTGCTGCATAGTCACCGATTTAACTTTTTTCTTCTCAGAATTCCAAAAAAGCGAAAAGTAATAAAATTCTATATGGCTAGTGAAACCGAGTCTTAGCAAAACTTGGTTCGTGGATAGGTATGATGGTATATCGCGAAAATGATTTGTGCCAACATACCTTGCAAAACGCTGTAGTTATTGCAACACACGTGACTGGGTGATGCACGTGTAACACCTAGATGTCTGCAGACCAATAACAGGCATAAAATAGTGGTGTTCTTATTCGCTCAGTCAAATAGGGCAACAGCTTCACGTACAAGCGAAATCCAGTAATCGTCTGGTAAGCTGAACGTGGGTTGAAACCCAGCAACTAGTCGAGTTTTCCCGCGATACACCATTATTTCTACCCACGGCGACGCGAGCTCGTCCCAGCGGCTGGACCTCGTCCCGCATGAGGACCGCCTTGCCGATGACAGATCTCACGCTTTTCCCACCACCGCGCCGTCGACGCCCATGGCCTAGTTCTGCCGCTGTGCGTGTCGCGTTATCTACCGCGAAGCTCCCCTTCGTTAGCAAGAGTGCATACCGAACCCTGCCCTGTGACTGGCTCTTCCGCTCACACTCATATCTCCCTCCCCTCCTGTCAAACAACGATAGCACTATCATAGTACGAGGATATAGGTTAAGGACCTCGCTTCCCTCTTGTTATTTAACAGGCTCCGAGTACAGGGTCAGTAACTTACTCGTACATGTGTGTACTTAGAAAGTGAGCGGTTAAGGCCTGTCTCTACACTTTTCGCGATAGTAATTTTTTAATGCTTAAATGAGAGCAGATATAAAATATCTGTCCAACCGTTTTGTTTAAAATAGTTTTTGCCCCGATAGTTTTTTTCTTCGAAATGAGAAATTACACGTCTTCGATTAAAAATTATACTAACCAGAAATTCGTTAAGTACATAACTAGCTAAACATATAGTATTTAATGCCTTGAAAAAAATCAGCCAACATGGAGAAGACGATTTTAAACAAAACTGCCAAACATATTTTTATATCTGCTTATTTTTAGGCGTAAAAATTAATATAGCTAAAAAAGTAGAAATAAGAGAGTGTGACCTTAACCTAGAGTAGATATGAAAAGTACCTATGTTTGCCAGTTTTGTTTAATATGGTTGTCCCTGTGTTTACTATTTTCCAAGAAAGTAACTATCGTGGTTTTAGCTATGTATTTAACTTTTCAGTCGAACCACTATAATGTCATTCCTTGAAAAAATAGCTGATACTGTAAAAACTTTTTTAAAATCAAACTGCAATACAGATTTGCGATATCTACTATCGTTTAGGCTTGATTAAATTGTTATCGCAAGTACAGTAGAAACAAGAGTGCATGGCACATAATTCAGCGTTAAAAGCATCAGTTTAAAAACTGTAGGTTTCACGAAGCTAGTTAGCAAAAAAAACGTCAACGACAACAACAGTCCTCTAGGCAACAATTTTTGTCAACCTTCTGAGCAGAATTTTTCCTCGCTAATGTATTTCTGAAGAGCAGTCTCTGTTGCCGAAATCTCGTACATTCAATTGCAGCGCAACAGATGCATCATTCAGGGTAAATGTTTGCTCATAAAGTTGGCAAACATCGTTATCTAGGATTATTACGTTGTAATTTTCCCACACTGACTTCCAAAAAACGTGTATATCTGAATTTGTGTTTTTAACTTTTATTTATCTATCATACATTCTTAAGAGTGCGTGGTAGATAAATAAACGCTGAAAACATCAATTGATCCCTACGCTTTTTTCGAAGCCAATATTGATAAAATACTCAATGACAATCCTAGATAATGGTATTTGCCAACTTTATGAGTAAATATTTATCCAGAATACAAATTCGTTACGCGTGATCTCTTGCGCCGCAGTTAAATTCACGAGATTCCGGCGTCAGAGATTGTGCCTCAGAAGTTCGTAACACTGGAAACTATTTTGTTTAAAACATGGGCTAAAACTATTGTCTAGGATTGCTGTTGTTTACTTTTCGCAAATTGTCTTCAAGAAACCTACAACTATAGATTAATGCTTTTAGCGTTGAATTATGTACCACGCCCTCGTAAGGGCGTGTGGTTTGCTAGCATTTAGGGTTAGTAGGTTTTTTGTCACAATTATCGTTTCTGACAGTTTGACTTCGTTTGAGCATAAAACATTTACTGACAAAATTTTTGACGTCGCAAGCAGTTGTATGCTATTTTTGTTACATCTGAAACCGTCGGAAGTAACTAATCAATATTCTTCTGCGGCCGTTTCTGTGATGAATGTACACCAATTCAAGCATTCCGTCAACACTCACTAAGTAAACAACAGATGTATACTTAGTGTCTTAACGTAGCCAGAATTTTCGTAACGAAACTCAAATACATTTTCTTCTTCAAAAAATAATACATTTGAGTTGACAACCGTCCCTCCCCCTTAAATGGACTATGTTTATGGTGAATGATAACAAGAGCATTGTGTACATGTTTCAAATTTCTGCGTTTGCCACGTGGGAACAGAGAAGCGATAAGAGCCAGAATGCCACGCTCAACGAGAAGCATATCGCCTCTATTCGCAACGTACCGAACTGCCGTGCAAGATTTTAGTTGTTTTTTTTTCGTATGGGACTTTAACGGGTGACCCTAAAATTATACTTTTTGGACAGTATGAAGTATAGACCAACAAACACGCATCTCATTTGGCACTTCTCAAATTCATATTGCATTTTCTGAGTTACAGCAGTTTAAAAAAAGTTTTTCGTATCTATTTAGAAGGGCACCAAGTTATTGTGTTTCTAACAAGCGTGCTGTATTATTTAAATTATAGAAGTGTAGTTTCAAGTGTGTTGTCTGTTCGTAGATAATTTAAACTGTTTCGTGGCAAAAATAATACAAACGAGACTCTACAACATCGCCCATGCGCCGGGTACCTACGACTTTTTTTAATGGTGTTCAAGTGCGATACAGTCATAATTTTAAACTTTCATGAAATAGTGTTAGTTTTGCAGACGATACTTGTGAGTGCGATTTCCTCTTACGAAAATATTTTAGCTGGCGTTGTTTTCTCATAACGGTACGTCAAAGTCAAAATTTTCATGTTCTGCTGCCATACATAGTGAAAACAAATTTACTTTCGTACGTGAAATAATTCACAGTAAAATAACATACTATGAGCTACGAAATAAAACATTTGAAAAAATCCCTCGAACTGTTATTGTATTTTCAAAAAATTGCTGAATTTGCAAATTTTTTGTGTACTTTTACGATTTTTTTAAAATTCAAAATATAACGTTGTGGGTTTTTTAAATATTTCATTGTATAGCTCATGGGATGTAAGTTAACAGTGAATTATTTTGTTTATGTAGGTCAGTTGGTTTTCACTATTTGCATGGCAGCGTAACAAGCAAATTTTGGCTTTGACACCCCGTTATGAGGAAACTATGAGAGCTAAAATTGTTTCGTAAGAGTAAAATGTACTCACAAGTATCGTCTACAAAACTAACAATGTTTCATAAAAATATAAAATTATAACTTTTGTCGCACTTGAACACCCTTGAGAGGCAGTGAAGGCCGAAAACGTAACATTTATTCCGCAAAAGTTTTGGATTCCATTACAGAAAAATTTAAAAAGGGAAATTCTTTACAAACAAATGTGTGCCAAGTTAATGAAATTATATTTTGTTTGGCTTAGTTATAACCATAGAGGTAATATATAGTAGAGGGAACATGACGTCACAAACGTGTGTCCAACATGATCTCGAGAGTTTGGTGTCATTTTTTATGTTTTCTCGTCGTATAAATGCAGTCGTGTTGTTTGAAACTCATGGCGTATCTTCCAGAATATATATTTAGTCATGTGGTGTCACCAAGGTCTTGGTTCAAAACCTTATAGTAAGTACGTAGCTAATATTTACTTTTTACTAAAAACAGCTGGGTTAAGGAAAACAGTAATGTGGCAAACATTGTTTACATTGGTCGTTCTGAAATTTCTACGCAATTTACTATGCGATAATATGGTAGTATGCTCTCCTTAGTTAATATATTCATAAGGGACCAAAATAACCCAACATAGATGTGATTACTAAGCAATTATTATCTTACCTTGTGGCGATTTTCTTAAGAATGAGCCATTTTTTTCTGAACACAATCATTAAACGTCTCCTTCAAAAGAAAACCCACAAAGATCAACAGCTCATCTGCCAAATATTTTTAAGAAAATGTACAGATAAGTGATTCTGAGGTTGTGACCATAGAACTTACATGAACAGAAGGAAATAGTGTAATTTATATAATTTATTATATTAATTTCCTCTTTTTTTTTCAATATGTTATACAGTTATTAACAGAACAATGGTTTGATCAAAATTGACAACAGGCTGTCTTCATACTAGGTTCATACTCAATTTTATACAATTTAAATTCAACCATTTTCTCCACACGTAAATATACATTGGGCGACTCAACCGCCCACAACATTTTACAACTGACTAACGCACAAGATACTAACAGACCTCAGTCTCTAAAAACAGAAACCTAACCATGTACATATACATTTACTATTCCGGAAAACGTAACATAACATAACCTAAGACACAATGTCCATATTACAATCTCCAAAAACCCTAATTAATTATAAAA
>PNEQ01121283.1:0-31308 GCA_003012365.1 Medauroidea extradentata | reverse complement strand
ATGTAGGATAAGGTACAGTGCATCATTTTTTATACGAGATGTAGGATAAGGTACAGTGTGTCATTTTTTATACGAGATGTAGGATAAGGTACAGTGTGTCATTTTTTATACGAGATGTAGGATAAGGTACAGTGTGTCATTTTTTATGCGAGATGTAGGATATGGTACAGTGCGGCATTTTTTATACGAGATGTAGGATAAGGTACAGTGCATCATTTTTTATACGAGATGTAGGATAAGGTACAGTGCATCATTTTTTATACGAGATGTAGTATAATGTACAGTGCGGCATTTTTTATACGAGATGTAGGATAAGGTACAGTGTGTCATTTTTTATACGAGATGTAGGATAAGGTACAGTGTGTCATTTTTTATACGAGATGTAGGATAAGGTACAGTGTGTCATTTTTATACGAGATGTAGGATAAGCGATAGTGCGTAATTTTTTATACGAGATGTAGGATAAGGTACAGTGCATCATTTCTTATGCGAGATGTAGGATAAAGTACAGTGTGTCATTTTTTTACGAGATGTAGGATAAGGTACAGTGCGGCATTTTTTATACGAGATGTAGGATAAGGTACAGTACATCATTTTTTCATTCAGAGAAGTGTGTTACCTCATCCTTTTTAAGAAAGTTACATAATAGTACCGTCAACTGGGGTTACTTGGGACTGCAGGAAAACTTGGGACACTTTTTTCTGGAATTTTTATTTTACACACAGCAGTCAAAAGAGTAAGGAGAAATACAAGAAACCATTATCGGATATATTTAACTTGAATAGTTAGCGTGTTTTCTTCATTCAGGGCTACAACATACGAAATAAAAATTACTGAAAAATTGTCCCAAGATTCCCTGCAGTCACAAGTAACCCCAGTTGACGGTACTTTTTTATCATTGTGCTTCTAACAAATATTATAACAGGTCCTAATTAAGGTGTAGTGATATTGATTTTTTCATTTAATACTTAAAAATTGAAGGAAGCTGATGTAACAGTGGTGAGTGAGAACAGGACATCCTAAGGAAAGAACCAGTATCAAGAACTCAGTAAGTTGGTGTCAGACTATGGTATTAATGTCGGAAAACCAGGTTTTTTTTTGTAAATTTATATTGGTTAGTTTATTAAATTATTTTACTTAGAAGTAGTCCTATGTAACAAATTTTTTAACAACTTTAGGTACTAAGGAATGACCTTTCCAACTAACATCTGCTCATAACAGATTTAAATTTGCTATGATAGTGAAGTAGCAGTATTGTTTGATCCAGTAAATAAGTCTCCTTTCAAAGAAGTACGTCATCTTAAAGGTTTGTACTTATAAATTAAGATATGCTCTGTCTCATCATTACCCACCCATTCTTCTCCTCAAAACAAGGTAGATATACCACTGTCTCAAAGTTACCCCATGACTGTCTCATTATTGCCCCACAGACTGGGCAATTATGAGACACTAATTAAAATTTCTTACTCATTAATTATCAAGTATACTTTGAAAGTAATATTAAGATTACAAAGGTAATGAAATTTCATTTGCAATAACTTTTTTTCCAGTAAATAGAGATTACTATGTCAAAAATGCAAGGTAAATTTGTAAAATTTGTCTCATTATTACCCCACTTGACGCCTACAGCAGGGAAGTGTTACACAAATAATACTACAGGGCCGCCTACATATGCGCCGTCATCACCCTGGTGGTTGACTATGCACACCACAACATCATACACTCTGTCTGCTAAAATAACTCACGCCATACCAATGCGATACCCTCAATTAAGTCCTCTGCGACGTATAATATTAATCCTCAAGACTTTCATTGCTCAGTCTCTTCAGGCTTGTGATAGCTTACAGGAAGCACATTCCTGTCTTGCTAGCTGACTTACACATTCTCTACTGGAGGAAAATAGCCTTTCAGTGCAGTTAGATTATAGTTGCCAGCTCGTAGCAGTTAGGATAAACTTGCCTTTGAATTTTATACGGCCCAGAATAGAGCATAAACAGCTTCTTTGTCACATGTTGCTAGAACTGGCTCACTGGAGCGGCTCTTACTAAATCAAGCTGTCCTGGGTGTAGTTCCTTAATCTGGGATGTCTTAGACTGCTTTCCTCTCCTCTCTGCATTCACTCTCAGCCTTTCCTTAGCAAAACTTAGAACTTCTTCTCTCCACTTATCATCCATGGTTTCTCCATCTTCTGTCACTGGTGGCTTGGGTAGTTTGGATGAGTCAAAGACAACTGAGCGTCGAACTGTGAGTACCTCAAGTGGTGTGAGGGTGGTAGACTCATGTATCGTGTTGTTCATAACAAATTCGATGAGTGGCAATCTGTCCAACCAGCTCTGCTGGTTGCTGTGGCAGAAAATTCTTAATATACTTCCTAGTGTTCGCATGCGTCTCTCTACAGGGTTTCCTTGTGGATGTCTCACTGAAGTTGAAGTAGGGATAGCCTTTAGCCTTCTTACTCTCTCTTGCCATACCTTGCTGGTAAATTGCGACCCTTTATAAGACAATACATACTTAGGTTGGCCAACTACTTCTACAAATAGTTTCATCTTTGATAACACTGTAGTGGCTGTTGCACTTATAGCATACAGCTTAGCATACTTGGAGAACAAATCCATGGCCACAAATATATGTCACTCTTGCCTTAGATCAGGGTAAAGGACCAAACAAATCGACAGATACTATGTTGAGTGGTTCTGTCGGAATAATTGCATGCAATTCACCCAATAAATTCTCTTGAGCATGCTTGCATTTTTGACAGAGATCACAGGTACGAACTACATTTACCATTGTAGATCTCATTTTTCTACAGAAAATTGTCGATGCAAGGCGGCATAAGTTTTATTTACGCCAACATGGCCTAACATCTGGTGTGTGTCCACTACCAGTTGAAAAATTAATTTCCCAGGAACTACATGTTTCCATTCATCTTCAAAATTAGTCTTAACTGTACTGAAATGGTACAGTATCCCGTCTTCAGTAGTTCAGAACAGTTTGTACATCTGGTGTGTAGGTGGCAACTGCTGCAATTTATCTAGAACTTCTGTGCAGAAACTATCTTGCTTTTGCTCATCAGGCAATGTAGTCATGTTGCTTTGCCACTGGTTGGTAAACATCTTAATTCTCTTGACGACAGATACTGATACTTCACTTGGTTTCTTACTTGCCATTTCCTGCATACCATCAGGAGATCGACTGAAATAGTCAGCCACTGTATTCTGTGTACCTTTGATGTGCTTGTACTCGATGTCAAATTCTTGTATCAGTAATGACCACCTGGTAAGTCTACTGCTGAAAATTTTACCAGTTTTTAAGCTTAGTAGGGCTTGATAGTCGGTTAGTAAAATGACCTTTTCTCCTAGTAATAAATCTCTGTATTTCTGCAGAGCCCGCACTATTCCAAGCATTTCTTTTTTTGTCACCGTGTAATTTCTTTCTGCATTGTTTATGGTTCGACTGGCTATGGCTACAGTCTTCTCTTGGCCTTCCTCGTCCATTAGAGCTAGTTTTGCTCCCAGAGCCTAGTCTGATGCATCTGTGTACAACTTATACTCTGCTCCTTGCACACGGTGGTTAATTCCATGCTCTTATATAAATAAAACTTTAATGGTTTCAAAGGCTTGTCTTCTCTCTGAAGTCCAGTCCCACTTGGTGTCTTTACGTAGCAACTCGAAAAGTGGTAAACATGTTTCTGCAACCTTATCAGAATAATTTCTATAGAATCCAACCACTCCTGGAAAGGTTCTTAGCTGCTTCACATTCTTAAGTGTAGGAAAATGGGCAATAGCCAAAAGTTTTTAGGATCTGTCCTGATACCTTGAGGTGATAGGATGTCGCCTAGATAAGGTACTTCACTTCTGAAAAAATAAAGACTTGGCTAGTTTTACAGTCATGCCAGCTTCTGATAATTTTGTTAACACTTTGTCTAGGTGTTCTAAATGTTGTTCAAAAGTGTATGAAGTAGTCAAAATGTCGTCGACATATGCTCTCGAAAAACTCTCACATTCCTTTCATAGTGTTAAATTCATACACTATGTGAATTGGCAAACAGCATTACACAAGCCAAAAGGTAATATAACCGTAGCAGTTCTTCTGTCGGTCTGGGGCGCTCTCTTGACTTAACAGTTATCTTCTTTAAGTTTCTTAAAGCGTACTGTCCCATTCTCGTTTCTCACACAAACCATGGGATTTGCGTATGGGCTTGAGGCATGTTTCACAATATTCCAATCCAGCATTAACTGTAGGTGTTTCTCAGCTTCATCCAAATATTTAGCTGGTATGGGGTATGACTTTTTGCTGAAAGGTTCGCCAGGAATGACTTGAATGTCAGCTTTGTACAATTTATTTCTTCCTGGTTTCTCTGAGAAAACCTTATTATGTCTGAAAAGTAGCTTCTCTAATTGCAGTCTCTGTGTTCTGTCTTCTGTTGACACCCTCTGCTTTAGCTACTGCCTGATAGATAGCTTCAGGTGCAGCTAACTCACACCTAGTAATAGATTTACAAAATGTAATATGTTCATACTGCAGGAAATTCACAAATACATCTGAGTGTTGCCATTACTCAGGTGACACAGCTTTATGTCCTTGGTCGTTTGGTGTTATCACTAACCATCCAACGAAATCCAACTTGATACGATGGTCTGTAAGGAAGTCAATTCCTAAAATCACAGGCTTGCTAAGACTATTGATTACCAGTGCTGAAACTTTCTTCTTCTCTCCTAGACCCTCTATGTATAGTAAAACTTGTCGATTAATTATGGGGCTGTGTTTACCAGTTGCACCCACTATCTTCAGTCTTGGTACAGGAATACTAGGTGGGCTGTATCCAGTATTGCATATCTCTTGCACTAGTTCCTCTGCCACACAACTGACTTTTGCTCTGCTGTCCAGTAGGCATGGAGCTCTCACACCACTTACTGTAAGCAAAAGTTCTGGACACAAATTCTTTTCATATGAATAGTTTTCCACTGGAAGTTCTTGTAGCAAACATTCTCTATCATCTTCATTCAGACGTAGTGTCTGTACTACCACTTCCACCAACTCACTGTCTTTGGACCTTTTTCTCTGTAACTCACAGGTCAGCATCTGGGTCCTCCATACTTACCTCTAATAGTTTAACTTTTGCTGACTTGTCTGGCCCTGGTTTTGGTTATCAGGCACCAGATAACCTTCTTGTCTCGTAGGAACAAATTCTCTTACTCTGTGGTCTAGAGGTACTTGGTTACCAAAATAACCTACTTCTTGACTAGTCTGCCCCCTATACTGGTTTTGATTTCTTGTTTCACCTCTCCTTTCTTGTCGTTCTGGTGAGTTCTGCTCATGTTGATATCTCGAGTCTCTTCTTGGCGTACTCGGAGGTGTGGAACGGTGGTATACGACAGTATTTATTTTCCTGTTGTCTTGTGTCTTCTGAGGGGTTTCTGTTGACCACTGCTTCTGGTTGCCCCCTTCTCGCATGTTCTTCTTCTCGTGTCTTCTTTCTTCCTCGCTGCTGATGGAAGTACTGTGGTGGTTTCTGTACCTTTTCCAGTACCCTTGCCATCTTCTGTGTTGATACTAGTCTGAGACTATATTCCTTTGACCTGATTTTCTGTCTTCAGGGTTATGCCCTGTTGCATCTCCAGTTTTCCGACATGGTGGTCGATCAAACTGGTTCTGGTTTCTTCGGTACGGGTGGTAGGCGTTGGTACTCATGTTTCTCGCCTGTGGGTTCTGAGTTGGCCTGTTGTAAAATCTCTGGTCTCTCTGACCAGCAGGAGGGTACATTTGCTGCGGTCTCTCATTAGGGGCGTTGTTTCTTTCAGCCTCCTTCAACCCTTGCTGCCTCTGTAGCCTATCGATCTGGTCATACTCTAACAGGCCTCTCCGGAATGTAGCCAAATCAGAGTGCTGGTGTCTAGCCCAATGCACCTGATACCAGTAGGGCAGCTGATGTAGGATCATCGAGATGAATTCCTCATCACTGATGGGAGGATCAAAGTTTCTCGACCTGTCATAGCACTCGGACAGGTAGGCTTCTAGGCTACGCCCCTTTCCTGGCACAAACATCTCAGCGTGCAATTGTGCCCTCAAGTTCCCTTGGATCTTACGGTTCCAAAACTGTTCTAGAAACTTTTGCTCAAACTCAGCAAAAGTAGTAATAGTGGTATTGGCCACTTCCCACTAATTCAAAGCTGTAGACTTCAGACTCCAATTGATGTATCACATCTTGTCTACGCTCGAATAGGTGAGAGTGTAGCGATGCAGGACAGGGGGTTTTATTTTATTTGTTGAATTAATGTCTCATATGATCGTAATTTTTTTATTTGTTTAAAATTGTAAGATTATTTTCAGTGGTCTCGGTTTCGAAAAGGGAGAGTAGAGACACAGTAATTTTTTCCTGAATGTTCTAGTTAGTGTGTAATGTTTATAGTTATGGCCAGGTGGCCTTGGTAGGAGGCAATAGCTTTGTTTTCTTTTTGTGTTCTAGTTTTTTCCGCGGAAGTTTTGGCACCGTTTGTTTATTTAATGCGTAGTTGATAATTGTGCCCTAGAGGGTTCTAGATCATGGAACGAATGACGAAAGTCACGCCACCGAGAACCAGCCAATGAGAGCACAGTGTGTGGCGCCCCTTCGCTCTTCGTTCTGGAATGTTTGCCTCCGCCATTTAAGAATAAGTCGTGACACGATCCAGAGCGGACGTGCGCGGGGCTGCGGCCCAAGAATACTTGATGAAGTTCGGGAGTGAAAACTTAACATGCACGGGTAGTACCGCGGTCTCTTTTCTTTAACCTTCTTTCGGACAACCTTTAAATCTACCAAATTCGTTTCCGCCCCTGCATGTAGGCGCTAGGTGCAGAGAGCCAGGATGGCTACTCGTTCTTCTTCGCCGCGTGTGGATTCACCATGTGCAAATTTCTTGCCTAATTTAAACGCCTGAAATAGAGATGCTATTTTTCTGCTTATAACTTTCTGTGAATCGGACCTACCGTGCCAAGACTGGGATAATGTATTTCGTGCCGATGTAAACAGTAATATAATAAACCAGAAATAGTGGAAAATAGTAAAGTATATTATTTCGGGACGAACATTTTCTTTAAAATTCTGACGACGACTGTGGAAATTCAAAATTTGGTCTACAGTATGACATAACCTAGAAAATTATTACTAATAAATTCTGGAGTACGTGACTACAGATCAAGAGATATGTTCCAGCATATAACCTTGCCTGTTTTGGCTGGGTTATCTCCGAGCTAGTACACTAGTCTAGGAGGACTGGTGTGCTACATTTGTGACGAGTGGAGCTCAGGTACTTGTACAAGAGCGAAAGGCCACAAGAGTACTCCTCGAATTGTCTCAAGAAGGTCACTGAGTTTACCCCCAGCTTTCCCTCGAAGGTAGGCTGCTGTTTGACCCACAGCTTGGATGGGTGATGAGGCATTATACTACGACAAATGTGGTTAGGTGCTGTCATCAAGGTGTTGGTGTTGGTAGAGTTAACTGCTGCCACTGGGTCACTTACAGGGTTAGGTGACACGGCCTGTGGTGAACTAGAGTCAGGTGAACTGAGGTTTACTTTTCTCAGCTGAGACATTACCTTCTCGACCTGGTTCTCCTGACCTTCAATCTTGTTGTTTACTTCTTGCAGTTTGATACCAGTTACCCTTTCTGCATCTCTGACTTTTCCAGTAAAGTGTCTGTCTATTGAGCTCTGTTGTTCACTTATCTGTCTCTATTGCTGCTCCAACAGAGCACTGGAGACAGGGGTAGTTTCTACTGCAGCAAGCCTCTGCTCTACCTCATTGATTTGAACAGTGCAGATGTCCCTCACTTGCTCTAGGTCCACACTGACCTTGCCTAACTCAGAGCAGATGAGTTGTATCTGGCTCTCATGTCCCTCAACTCGGTATTGGACCTGACTAAGTTGTTCTGTTAGGCCCTTTTCTAGTCGTTCAAATCTGTCAGACTGCTCCTTCATGTCCTGCCTAGTTTGAGCAGTTAGTTCTGCCAGACTCTGAGTTTGTGTAGTCAACTCTGCTAGGTCTTGCCTAGTCTGAGCGGAGAGTTATGTCAGCTCTTGTCTGGTCTGTTTAGACAAATTAGCTATTTGGTGCTCTAGCCTAGCAGACTGTGTTGACATCGGTCCCTCAATACTTTGAGACTGCTCTACAGACTCAGCTAGCATCTGCTGCATCATCTGCATTAGGTTACCTAGAGACACTTCCTATTTACCAGGCTGGTTAGTATACTGGCTACCAGCTGTGTTGGATGAGGTAGGACTTACCTCTGTGTCAGCTAGGTCGTTTCTGTTTTCGTGCTCCATTACTACTAATCTATTAACAAACCTGCGGTAGTCAATGGGTGTAGTGTCCCTTAAGTTGTAGAGAGTTCTACTGCTCCTACACATCGGCTAGGGTAGGGTTGGTAGGCGTAGAAGACCTAGGCTCCCTTCTTGAACTAGCAACAACTTAAATAGACTTGGGGCTTTGAAAAACTCTAACACGAGACCCTTCGTTGGTCAAGCCAAACAATTATGTGCAATGACAACCTATCCTAACCTTACGCCTTCAACTGGTGTAGCGATACTATCTGCTAGCTCACTGGTAAGGCTACACAGTCAGATGAGAAATAATATAGAATAAAATTTAGTAATGGACGCCAGTAGAAAAAACCGCACTTGTCCTCAAAGACTAAGCACAGGAGTAGTGCTGACCAGGACTCACTTAGTCTCAGATTCACACACTTCAATACCTCGGTCCAGATGAACATATCAAACTTACCATTTAACAACATATCTGCTCTAGCTGAAAGTAATACAAACAAAACAGTTATAATAATGTTTAACCTCGCAATTGGGCTACTGCCCGGTGGCGAGTGAACTCTGCTCTATCCCTACACAACAAACCCTCCAGACCTCTTCTTAAACTCCCAGCCCCCTTCACGGTCACCAACTCCCCCTGCAGGCCATTCCACTCCCGCGCCGCTCCCACAAGCATTGTCTATCCACCCCACTCAGTCCTTCTCCAAACCCTCTGAAACAAACACTATAGAAAAATAATAGAAGATCAACCAAGGAGCTTAATTTCAAATAAAAATTTATTGCTGGCATAGGTTAATGAAAATCTGATAGCAGATAATAAATAATAAATTACTGAAATATTCTGTCTTGCCACAATTAAAATATTAATTCAATCAAATAAACTTTACTGCAAGTGATCATCAAAGCCAGCCAGTTGTTTAAGTTACTTTGTGAAATTAGGTTCGTTCATCATGCCAAGTTTCCGAAGGAAATTATAACACAAGTAATGTTTGAATTTGAGTCTTTCATTAACCTTTTTGAGTCCAAATAAACTATTTCAATTTATCTGGGCACTAACTCTTTTCTACACATTCTCAGGTTTACAGTGAGCAAAATCAATATAGTTACAATTTAAAAAATTAGCCCTGAGTTGTACAAATAAAATATCCCAATTTCTAATGTTATGTTCACAAGATGGCGTCGTAAAAATCGAAATTTGATGGCGAAATATCTGACGAGCAACTTAGCTGTCCCGGCGGCTTCGTTCTCGCAGTCCTCTGCTTGTTTCGTTATTCGCTGCGGCAATGTGCACTCCACATGCCCTTAGGATACAAACTTCATCTTTTCCCTGAGGCTAACGAGCCTGTGCACTTACAGTCCAGCACCACACGGGACCCGCGGGAAGCGGCTAATTAACATGACAAATTCCGCGGATGCCCGAGCCTGGAGCGTTTTCTTTGTTTCACCACTTAATGGCCCGTCTTCGCCACTCGGCAACTCCAGACAAAACAATGAAACTCGCCATATATTTATTAATTAAAAAGCCTAGGTGAGACGTGAAACTTTCACGCTCGCATCTGCCCTAATGATCCATGGAAGAAGCCTGTTCAAATCGTCGTCTTCATGCGATGCTACCAAAAGTTCATTGTTACTTCAAATTTTGAATTTAAACTGCATGAATTGTGTGCA
Organism: Medauroidea extradentata; assembly: GCA_003012365.1. NCBI lineage: Eukaryota > Metazoa > Arthropoda > Insecta > Phasmatodea > Phasmatidae > Medauroidea > Medauroidea extradentata. The sequence goes on along the minus strand of PNEQ01121283.1, from coordinate 21,343 downwards.
CTTTTGCAATTTTAAACTGTTTACACGCCGCTCGTCACCATGACGACGGCAAAACTACAAAGAGCAACCCTTTTGCTCTACACAAAACCTCTGTGCTGCCTAGAACAACTGGCCTGGCAAAATAATAAATTAAATTTCCGACAAAAATACAAATATTCTTTAAAAGCATTAGTTAGACATAACTAAGCTCTTCTAGGCTCAGAACAAAACATTTTCAACAAGCAAAAACATTTAAAATGTTGAAAATGTGGCTTAAATTAAAGTAAACGAATAATATTAATACAGTAAAAATAAGGGGACGCGGAATTGTGCCGAAAAGCGTAGTGACTACGCCGCTGTAGCCAGAAAAAACACCCGGATATCTGCCGACCGGAATAGTCACTATTCCAACCTCCCACGAAATTTTTAGGTTAAGTACCGGACATCTGCCGAACCGGAAGAGTGTATACGTCGCAATGTTACTAAACTCAACCTGAACAGCTAAATACTAAAATCTTAAAACTGTAGTCACTATTCCGGTGGCCGGCACCACCCGGACAAGTGTTTTTTTTCAACTCGTTTGTAGAGCCACAGAATACATAGCAAATGTGGCAAATGTAGAACAAGGCCGGCATCGTGGGGTTGGCGAAATATGCTTGGATCCAATGTTTTGATTTGTTATAGGTGATCAATTTCGTATAAATAGTCGGTGTAATATGTTGTTAGTGATGTTTTAAGCCAAGTGTAGCATTAGTATGTGTGTTTCAATTTCGTAACACACGATGGTTGTCAGTTATAAACGCCTACAGTTGCATTAATTCGTCAGAAAATGAGAAGTGGATCGTGACTCTCCAACGGTAAATATTCTTACTGTTTTCTTTGTTTATGGTATTAAATAGCTGTTTAATATTATCCTTTTTAATATGTGCGTACTTTATTGTTCAGATTTTCAAAGGAAGAAGGATGACGTTAGACTTGGATTAGAAAACGTCGGCGAGAATTTTGGCACGGCCTGTTGTGCCTCCAGTCTCTTAAGCATTTCCTGCTCATATTTACGAGGTAAGTTTAGCTGACAACAAACATAACCTGAGATGAGTTTACTTGCTGCCAAGTTGATTAAGCTTTAATCTAGGGGCAGTGTCATAATTATGTTTCTATTAATTATTATATTGTTATTTTTCCTGTAGAGCCAGTCTTTGGATGTGAGTTTCTCTGGATGTAGGCTAGGGATTATGTGCTATGGTTTACACAGACCACTACATTACTACATATAGTAGGTACCAATAAATTACATATGATCATTTACAGTTGCTTTCAGTAGTGTCAAATATTAAAACAAATAATTACAAGAATAAAGTAGGTCGTATACAGCCTGCTTGTTAAGATCCTATGCTAGACATGTATCACCATGTTTTGCTAATGGTATTAGTAAAAATTGTGTTTAAATGCTAGAAATTCCATACTACTTCAGTAGCAAATTTTTAGAGATTTATTTACAACGATCAGTAGGTTTCATATTCCTTGCATTAAAAAGTTATGGACATAATTTGGAGAATGTGTTAGCTTATTTTGTACAGCTTACATAGAGAACTTAATTTTAGACCCTCTTCGATTGTTCCCCTGTTGACTAAAGCAAGGATGAATATATTTGGTTGGTGTTAGCATGGCCTTCAAAGGCAATGGATTTTTTTGTAAACATTGAAGTAAGTTAGTACAATTTTCTGTGATTACCAAGGTCTAATCAGTGCAAAAGTGAAGTTGTAATTTTTATCAAGTAATAAAAGTGAGTAGAAAGGAATACAAATGGAATTGCCAGGAGATAGAGGAAGCCACAGAATATTAGTATGTAGGGGTTGTGATACAAGACTAAGGTGGACAAAGCAGATGCACAGAGTGGTTAAGAAGGGAAGAAGGGCTTTAGGACTGCTCGAGAGGGTGTTGCAGGGAGTTAGTGGTGAAGTGAAGGAAAATACATATTGCACTATGGTTTGTCCAGTATTTGAATATGCTGCCACAGATCTGTACGTGGAGTTGGGGGTGCAAAGTAGGGCAGTGAGATGGGTGATGAGTAAATGAAAAATGCAGGGGCAGGCTTGTAAGGAGGAAAGAAACTTTAGGCCTAGCTTGATGATGAAGGAATTGGGATGGAAACCATTGAAGGAATGAAAGAAAGAGAATTGAAAGACTGGTCAAGTTGTATTAGGTGATGAACGAGGAGGGGGGATGGGGTGGCTTGGCCCACAAGCTAAGGAAACTTTAAAAGGAAACAACAGAACAACAGTAAGAAGATTCAGAGGGTGTCGAGGACAACAAAATGCTGGTGAGGATGGTGAGAGTGCGGGAGGAGTTGGTGACTGTGAGGAGGGTTGGAAGGTTTAGGAAGGGACTGGAGAATTGGTGCTGTGGGGATGGGGAGGAGTCTGTTCGCCACCAAGCATTAACCCAATTATAATTGTAATGAATAATTTTTTATTATATTATTATAATTACCTACAGAGTATGTTAGTAAAATGTCATTCGTACCATATTTATATTAATAATGCAATTATAAAAAACGTAGATTGATACAGTAGATGGATAAAGTAAGAAATAGGTCTAATAATCTATTAAATTATCATAGAGTAATGTAGTGAAACAAGTATCATGTAGGCCTGTATAATTGTTTGTTTTCATTGTTTGAACACGTAATATTTATTTATATATTCATTTTACATTGGTTATGTCATTTTAATATGTACATTTATAATTTTAACTATGTTCAATTTATCATAAGACTTACACGTTACATAATTATAATTGACTGTCAAGTAGATATTGGTCAGAATAATATTATTCAACCTGCAGTCGGACTGATGCGTAGTTGCCAGTCTCTCTAGTTTCGCCTCAAATTCCCAACCTCTGTAATGCCATCTTGAACCGTCCAACATTCATCTCCGTTACTATGCCAGATTCTCCCATAAAATATTCCTCTCCCTCACCAGAGACACCAGCATGAAGTCTCCCTCCTCTCCGCTCTTCACCAAACCCTCTCGACCTTCACACTGTTGTTAGATAGGAAATAAATAGGTTTTTTTTTTTTACATTGTTTCCAGGTAGGCCTACTAGTACTGTGCCCAGAAGTGTTGAGTGTGTTATTATTTGCTTAGTTATCCTGTTGTAATTGTTTTCAGAATTGACTGCATGCTGCCAGTTATGAGTTTAGATTGTTTACTTGAACGGACTTTGTAATTTCCAAGATTTATTTTTTATAATTTCTTTTTTCTTGCTTCCAGCAGTTTCAGCCCTTGGACCAAGAAGGTAAGACAGTTGTGAAACAAGCTGTCTGCATCTTGTATGATGGACTGCTAGCCAGCAATGTATCCCTCCGTCAATTTCTGACCTTGGCATGGCGACTGCATACGTATTATTGAGGTGTCTCCATGTGGTGTCATGCATGGCAGTAGAACTGAAGGATAACATTCATAAAATAGCTGGATAACGTTGACTCCAGATGTTTTTTAAATGGATAATGTTGACTCCAAATTTTTTTTAAAGACTGCTGGGTGTGCTATTTGAACAGCCCAGGTTTCTCGTTCTGCACAGACAGAATTTAGTTTATGTATTTATGCAGTGTGTCTGTGTATAGGGTGTGAAAAGTTAATATTATTGTAAACGTCAGTGTAAAATTAAAACATTTGAAACAACTGCAGCTTTTATTTCAGAGTTACCTACCTTCACATTGCTCACAGCAGTAGCCCAGTGTGGTCTGGTGGTCTTGCCAGTTTTCTTGTAAAATAGGCAGCATTATTTAAAAAGATGGTTTATAAATAAATTTGTTTCAGGGAAAAAATTAATAACTACAACTTTTGGTAATATTTGAGTGAGGAATTACTTCTATTTATTATCTTAAAAAGTTTAAGCCCCATTGATGTATTGCTTAATGACAACACTTTTTTCGTGAACTTGTCGCAGACGTGGGAGGGGATGCAAGAAGTTTATTAATTTCGATTATATTGTGTGATTATTGTTCCATACATTTGTATAGCAGGTGTGATCAAAATTGTTTGTGAGGGTATGAAAATATAGTCCAACTTACACTAAGTTACAATTTAGTAGAATGATAACACTTTTTCATGAACTTGTTGCAGACGTGGGAGGGGATGCAAGAAGTTTATTAACATCTATTATATTGTGTGAGTATTGTTCCATGCATTTATATAGCAGGTGTGATCAAAATTGTTTGTGATGGTATGAAAATGTAGTCCAACTTACAGCAAGTTACAAATTAGTACAATGATAACACTTTTTCATGAACTTGTTGCAGACGTGAGAGGGGATGCAAGAAGTTTATTAACATCTATTATATTGTGTGAGTATTGTTCCATGCATTTGTATAGCAGGTGTGATCAAAATTGTTTGTGAGGGTATGAAAATATAGTCCAACTTACACTAAGTTACAATTTAGTAGAATGATAACACTTTTTCATGAACTTGTCGCAGACGTGGGAGGGGATGCAAGAAGTTTATTAACGTCTATTATATTGTGTGAGTATTGTTCCATACATTTGTATAGCAGGTGTGATCAAAATTGTTTGTGATGGTATGAAAAGGTAGTCCAACTTACAGCAAGTTACAAATTAGTATAATGACAACCGTTTTTCATGTAAGTGTCGTAGAGATGGGCGGGGAAAAAATCTTACAGCAGTGCGACCTCACCGAAAACAGAAATGTCCATGGTGGGTTGTATGTAGGTTAGACGGGTACTGGGCCACATATAATATTAATTAACATAGTTAGCTTATATCGCTACCCTTGCTCGCGTCATGTCTCTGAGTTAGACAGCGCCCTAATGCTGGAAGTTTATTTTCAGAGAATTCTGTGAACATTTGTATTTTGTTTTACTTCTAATCATTTTTATCGGATCACATGCATAATCTTAAATGACCAAGAGCTGCTTGATTATGGAAATGGGCACAAATTGATCTTGTATGTGCTTGCCCTGAGATAACAGATGTGACAGTTGCTAAAGCAAACCGCTGCTTGTGATTGTGTGTCCCTCTGATTCTATCAAAGACATCAAAATATAGAAGCCTACATGTCGCAGTCACACTGGCTAGCCCTCGAGTATAGGATTGCATTGCACAGCATAACGTTGTGTAGATTGCGCTTAGGTTTCCAGACTTCAAGTCAATGAATGGAAGAAACTCATTTCGCTTGCGTTGCGATGTCCACGTCCATTCTTAAGGTTGAGTTATAGCTGGAATCGGGAATCCCGGATAGTTCGCAACCAGCAGTACATCAATACACCATATCAGGTTCCAATATTTATATCACGAGAAATAATTGTACGATTTTAATAAATCAAGTTTCATGTTAAAGACGAAACCCTATCGATAAACCTTACAAAATATCATTTGCACAGCAAACTAATTTAATATAAGTTTACTATATAAACTTTCGAAAAATGTTTTAAATTGGTCGATTTCCAAAACTTTTCCATGAATTTTGGTTTCCTAATTAAAATACTGGATTTATTTTTGCGAAATAAAGTAAATCGTTATCTAGGGTTGTTATGAGTTTGAGTAGAATCAGATAGTAAAAAGTTCATTTTAAAAAAATTACCATGGAAAGTCACATTTTAGCATAAAAGTAATAATTTTATAATATGTATAAAAGTTTTTCACCAAACGCAATGAAGAACATTTAAAACCTAGAAACTTAACATAATTTCAAAATGCAGTTGGTTTCATCAAGCTAACTTTAGTAGTTTGCTTATAATGATCGAAATAAAAAAATACTAATCTTAAATATGATCTAGGATATGCTGCTTTTGCTGGATAGTGGCAAGTGTGGAAACTACTCGCAGTGACTACCTGCTGTGAGGGGAAATGAATCCATTATAAATACCGTGTTGTTCAGGATTTCACCAAAATATTTAGGACTGAGTCGACTCCAGAGAAATGAATGAATACCTAGAAGCAGTATAGCGTTGAGTGTATATATATCCGCTCTTATTACATTTTAAAACCGATCAAAACGATAAGTGGAACAATATTAGAGATTGTACTGATAGACATAAACACTCAGAAAATTTAAAGGAGGCGGCAGTGATGGTCTGATCAGGATTCGAACCTGTGTCACCTTGAATGCAAGTTCAGTAGGCCTATATCACATGTGCGCCAATTTGCTCGGCATAGAGCTCCAAACAACTTTCATGTAAATCCATGCTAGTTTATGTTCTCATTTAGTCACATTCTGTTATAAACTGAGGGATAGATACTTGATTACAGTCACTGATATGTTTGCACTAGTTTACATTACAGGTGATATAAACATCACCCATGATTGTGAATTGGATGAGAAATGAAAAATAAAATAGTGAATTTACATTTTACGGATAACTTGTGGAAAATTGTGTGCGTAGTACAGCCTCAAAGACATTTAACATTTTATGACGTTGAGAGGCACCGTGACTTATTTACAGACGAATCACGGACGTTCTTCGTTAGAGCAGTGGCTTTCTCGTTTGCCGAGCTAAATGGGGTAAACATCTTCGAAGACAAGTGAGTACCAACTGCAAAATTAAAATGTAGTTTACGTACGCATTACATTGTAGTCAACTTTACCAGCGATGCAACATCATCTCTACTTACGAGCTGTAAAATTGGCTTTCAAGCTGTGTGTGGCCTGGGCGTTTGACTATGGTTCCAAAAGTCCAAAGAGTCTAGAGATGATCTTGATATATTCGTAGCAGGCCTCGTGGAAAACTACCAAAACGTAAAAATCATAAGTTTCAGTGTTTGAAATTAGTGTTGCATGTTACATCGGGCACGGATAAATAAAGAAATTTTTAAGAAGAGTAAAGTTTTTTTTTTTTGTGTTTTTTTCCCGAGTTTTAAGCTGGCGGCCCAGGGGTCCTCCCCCAGAAAAGTTTGGATTTCTAATTGCAAAATTGTGAATTTTCAGCAGTTTTAGACCTAAAGAATAAATACGTAGAGCCACGATTTTTTCGTGTAAATAGTACGCGTCAGTTTGTTCGGCATCAATGTTGTAGTGGGGGCGGAGCGAGGCGGTGTGACGCTCCGCCACTGCTCTTGAGGCAGGAGCATAAGCTCCGCCACTGTTAGCAATTTTGTTATTATTTCTGCCAGTAAAACTGGCAAAATAGCTTTATTTTGCACCTTCAAACTCAAAGGTCCCCGGGGGAGGACCCCCGGACCCCCCGCTGTAATTGGAGCGGATGGATGAACCAATGGGTCTGAAACACTTAGAGCTCCGGCACTGAAAATTCTGGCACTGCAACACTGATCGGCGTGGTCAAATTGAAAGACGTCGCTTCACAAAAGCAGGCTGGTAATAACAATGAAGTGACACTGAAGATATGTACGTGAGTCACTGAAATAAGCTGGCACGAAATCTTCGCGCGAACAATTGCATGTCTATAATTACGCTATGGATAGAAATATTATTAATTTTTAAAGTAAATGTTTTGCTGATCTGTAAATTATTTTACAGAAATCTCTGGTTTGGCTTTGGATCCAAAGACACGTTACTGAAACTGGTCATGGAACTAGGAGTAAAGGAGGTGTACAGCAGATGCCAGCAGGTGATGAGATCTCGTCTGCCTCCGTGCATGTCATCACCTGCACCGGCCAGCCCCGCAGCCTGCTTGTGTGGCTCCAAGGACAATAAAATACGTACCGCTGTTGTAAATGAACGGTTAAATGAGACAAGAATAACTTACAATGCAGTGCACCGTGTTTTAAAACCCCCTTACATCTAATTAAAAGTCAGTTATATTGAAAACATCAGCTAGAATACAAACTATCAACGGTAAAATTACAGCAAGCATATATCTAAAAATATGTGAAAGGCGTTTTTCTACATTATTGAAAATGAAATTTATGTTTTTTTGCTACTATGATACATTTAATGTGTTTGTTCATGACATCACAAAATAAAGGAAGAAAAAGATAATAAAAATATATTTTTAATTCTTTGCAACCATCTCTCAGTGCTAACTTAAGTATTACCTATAAAAACAACATAGTATTTAATTAGGAAAATAAAGTGTCAAATTTCAAACCGTAATAAATAAATCCTTCTTAGGGAAATTGTAAACATTCTCTTATGTAAATAGAAATTGTCTTTCTTGAAGACCCTTTCACTTGCAGAGTCGTGAAATGATGAACCTACTTGTTATTTGTAAGGCTATTTTCACGATAATACTACCGGCAGTATATTTGATTTTGCCTTAAGTGAAACACTACTCTGTGAACGTTTTATATTCACTTGGAAGTTAGTTAATTACCTCTAATGTATACATAGAGATTTACAGGCAGGAATAGAGATAACGTGGTTTATTTTCTTTATTTAACTAACTGAAAATTTTTAGTTGAAATTTAAGCATGGATTTTATTACAGAAATACAACTTATAAGGAAAATTTAAGTTAGTCGCAAGTAAATCTGTTTCAAGGATAGTTCCATCTGATTACGTAATTTAAATTTTATACATTCCCGAAAATAGAGTTGCGATTTTTTGCACGTGTAAGAATAAAGACACAATTAACATTAAAACAGACAAAGCAAATATTTTTACTGATGAAACGTGTTCATAAATTATGTTTATAATGAAGCATAATTTTGTCAAAAAAATACTCTCAGAAAAATGTTCAAAACATTTTGTAGTTGCCGGAACAAGGATATAAAATGACAAGGAGCATGAACATTACAGCTTTATATAAGTAGATATTGTAGACTATAAATAAAATAAGTATCAGTTTCTACGTATTTATTAGCTCGTTAATATTGTCTCAATGCAGGCGTGTAATGGAACAAAAACATCAATGGCATGCAACATACGCGTTTATTTTATTCTAAAAAACCTTATTATATACTGCATTCTTTAAAAAACATAATTTTATTTATTTATTTAGTAGCATCCATTATACACCCAATATAGATTGGATTTGTCAGGAGATATGCAGTATAAGCATACAAGCATTACATACATGAATATATACATATAACAATTCATGGCTATAGAATATGTACATGATTCTAGTTTTATAGGTGATTATCATTATTGCAGTCACATTAAGTTAACAATGATACAGGTTACTAATACCTAGTTAATTGGCTTACGAGATGTTAAGATATTCCTCAAAATTTGATGTACATTTTCCAACAATTGCAATATGTGCTGAACAATGACCTTCAGTTACGAATATTTTTTAATGATTGTAAAGTAGGAGTCCAGTTTTGACGTTGGTTGAAAAAATAATTTTAGATTATAGCAAAATAAGAAAAAATAAGCAAAATATTATCCTTTGGTTATAACAGCATTCCTACTGAGCAACATTACTTATGATCTGTAGTTTTTTGAGTAGCATTTCAACTTGTACATGCTCTATCTGAACCGTAGAGGTAGGGTAATATACAGAATCGCACTATAAGGAGAGTCAGCTGCAGCTCTACATGCAAAATTATGTGTTTGGCACCTATGAAAAATTTCACGGATTGAACCCAGGATAGCTTCATACACATGTACTTAGAAGTAACTTGTAAATTTGACAAGTTCTTCAGTTACAGCTCTACCTGCTATATGAGCTAATCACAAAACGTAACTAGGCTTAAAATATTATTTTGCTTTCTAATGAACAAATGCTGCTCTACTGTCGCTAGTTGGTACGGAAACACGATTTCCTTCATCGAACAAAACTTGTAACAGCACATCCTACAGTCAACTGTTTCCAAGCCAAATACGTGTTTATAGCGTTATGCTACCGCCGCTGTATGTTACCCAAGTGATATATATTATTTACACTTTAACAGCTCACCACAAACATAAAAATCAACATGTTATGACTTGCAGATATGGTGGCTATTAACATATAATAATATAAATTCATATTAATTAATGGATATCACATGGGCTGTGGTATTTTTTTTTAATGTAAGGCCTGCCTGGAGCTTTTTGACGTGTTGGAGGCTCAGACGCGGAGCAACGATAAGAACTACCGAGACGGGCGCGCCTAGTGCCTCATCGCCCCTATACGCAAGGCGCTGAACTAGCGCGCAGTGCTCCACAAATACAGTTGCCAAATTTTATGTATTGCTGTGACATATCGTTTCTATCCGCGTGCATCACGCATAAAGTATCAGAGTGTAGATGTATCCTACTTTTTAAAGTATCTGATCTACGGGTGGGTGCACCCTGCAACAGATCGTTGAAAAGAGGCTATTTTGCTCTTTTCATGAATTTTTTAAAAATAGTAATTATAGTTTTATCATCAGCAAAGTACAATTGTGCTATTGTTTACATACTCCTTTATGTACAAAATCCAGTTATGTACGTGGAAAGGTTTGTGATTACCAGAGGGATTGCTAAGTGTCTGCACTGATCTTTCTTCAAAGGCAGGTGGATGCCGTAAGTATATGAGATTAAACCCGAGACAATATTTGAGTTGTTGGAGTAGTAAGAAAAGGATTGGGACAAATTCATATTTACACCCTCCCGGACCTGGGAATCGAACCCAGAACTGCCAGTAACTCAGACCGGTGCACAGTTGACTGCGCCACAGGAGGTCGGCCCAAGTGGTAAGGCCACTCGGCTCCCGCCAAGGCAATCCGGGTTAGATTCCCGGTGGGGTTAGTCCCAGACTTACGCTTTTGGGAAACATATGAAGACGACGTTTGCATGCACTGTTTTCCCCGCCCTTCTTAGTACATTACATGATATATTTTTCTCGTGATTATAATTATTTAAAAAGGGGAATTAATTTCTAAATATTGATTCGGGGTAGGATTCATGCAATAAAACTTGGTAACAAGAACGCTGAAATGAAAATAAAACTGATTAATGAAAACCCTACCTATATATTATCATTGCAAACCTCAACACCGCTAAAATGTTGCAACTTCAAGAAAAACGTCAGTGACAACTAATGTCTGCTAATGACTATCTCGCCCATCTAATATAAAATTAAATAGTCCTATTTTTAAAACCACAACCATACATACGACAATAGGAAGTGATTACACTCTTGTTTGAGTAGATAACTATATTATTTGACATTTTCTAATAAACTATTTTCTTGTTTGCAGTGTAACTTTCGATCATGATAAGCGAACTACAAATTCAAAGCGCTATAAATGTGTTGCAATATTTTCACGCGAAAACAGTAAAATTTTATTTCAAAGGTGTCGAATATAATCCTGAATGCTGCGTCCTTGCATTTTACATTGTTTATAAACGGTGACTCAAATGTTGTCACTGCTACACTGAACTGCTTCTCTGCAGCATTATTTTCATTGCATAGCTTGCTTTGTTTATATTTTCCCACTTAAAGATATTGCCATAGGAAACTATGAACGAGTAAAAACTTTTTATAAATAGCCTTGTGTAGCTCTCAACTTTAAGGGTGTTCAAGAGCGTTTGGTATCAATATTTTATATTTTAATGAAATAGTGTTACTTATGTATTAGGTACGTGCGGGCAAATTTTCTATAAAAAAAATAGCTTGCAAAGTTTTCGCATTACACTGCATCAAAATCAAAATATGCGTGCTACGCTGCCCTGCAAATAAAGAAGACTTAGTGACGTACTTTAAGAGAAATAACATGATATGAACTATGTATTTAAATATTATAAATGCTTACACTGCATTGTTTGGTTATTTATAAAAATTGCTATTTTTGTAACTTTATTCCTGTACTTTTGCAATTTTTTTTTAATTCGGAATATGTCATTGTTGGTTTACAAATATTTCATTTCATAGCCGTCATTCCAGTTAACCATGAATTATTTCGTAAGCATGAGTCAATTCGTTTTCATGATTTTCAGTGCAGCGTTACATGCAAATTTTAACTTTGACACACCATTATGAAAAAAAAAACTATGCAAGCTAAATTAATTTTATTTGAGGATACTACACGCAAACACCATCCACAAATCTAACACTATTCCAAAAAAAAAATACATTTAGCCCATTTGAACACCCTTAAGGCGAAATGATGTGGGCGTGTGACAGTGCTGAAGTACACGAGCGGGAGATCTGCGAGAAAATCCACCAGCCATTACAAAAGCATTGTGCAGGACGATTGCTACGTGTGAAACACTGGCAATTATCCCGCCGGATATCGAACACATACTTGTTATCAAATCCGAATCACAGTTTTGGCACACAACCATGAATCTCGTCCGCCCTCCCCCATGAACACAGATATTTTCTGGCTGCAAGTACGTGAGCGAGCGAGTGTTTGGCTTCACAGTCTATTAGGCGAGCAGGTAAAGAAAAGGCTGATTGACCCTCTCGAACCTGCCTGGAAGGTGGCCTCGCATCTAAGACTGATTGATGGGTCGTTATCTCTAGAGGATAACAGCTCTCTGGGACAGAGTAGGTACATGTTCTCTCCCCCACCTTTCCCCAACAAATCATGGAGCGCCTCGAGGTGATGGTGTACGACGAGTGGCCTAGCTACAGGCGTTTCGTTAGAACGAACAACATTTAGTGCTGCCATCTCGAGAGCCAGAAACAGACCATTGCTGGCTAGAGCTAAATCTTAACGTTCGGAATTTAACCACTCTGCGAAGGGAATGAGGGAATATTTGTCAATGTTCCACGCTGCCACAAATCCTCAAATGAGTAATAAGTTTCGACAGAATGTTTTATTTCTTTGATGAAAACAATTTACAAGTCCACGAGAACATAGTATTTGTTGATTGGCACCTACACGGGTATTGCCATTTTTAAAGATTGTGTGTAATGTGCGTACTTAATTCAAATTAAACTAGGGTACCTTTACATCACAAGAGTTTATTTACGTTAGTTGATTTAGTTTGATGAAATGTTTACGGTTTCTCTTAGCACTGCAATGCAACTGTCCTGTTTTTCTTTTAAAATTATATTTTTACCTCTAACTTCTGTTATTGTCATGGTGTTCTCTATTATCCATTCACTTCTATGTAATTTCTACAGGCTGTCTCCTTTCTAGAACTGTCCACGAAACCGCACAGTTCTGTCAATGGAAATTTACGTTCATGGCTTTTCTTATTAAAAAGGACAAAGCTTGGCAAATCTTTAATTTTTGTTCGTGTGGACGACCAGCACTGAAACTTTTATTTCGGTATAAATTAAGACCATTCGCGAAAAAATGTACTGCAAAAATTGTGATACCTAGCTTCTGCTACAACGATATTTGTAACCTGATAAAGACTGTCTATTATCTGTCGTCCGCATTCATAGAGACCAGAAATCTTCACGAAAGATGAATGTATTACGTGCACATCTGTGTTATTTCCTCTTTCCACACACATGCTTCGTTCTGTGCACTTGGTTATTTAGCCTTATCTTCGAAAATGTCATATTGTAAGATAAAACACTCTAAAAATATTGGCGAGAAATTTTCACAATTTTCGCGGAGAAATTAGGATTCACTGAGACACTGGCGATCGAAACTGCAGTAACTTGATATATTACTGATGAGAATCGATACAGACTAAACAGCAGAAATTTGAGTGCCTAACTAGGCATGTTTGTAATCCTAGACATTTGGAATTCCTGGAAATAAACGTACCCATCTTATGACAGCTGCTTGACCTGCCCGCCGCGCCGTACCAGGTAGGCTACACTGCGACGCTCTAGCAATCCAACGAAATGCGCTAACTTGTTCACAGACTTGCCAATATAAAGCTGAAAAATTGGGCAATAAAATATATACAGTATTTGGGATGTTTCTTACGTAGACGTTTAATTTGGCCAATAATCGTTGTCTAATTTTCACAACTGTGATAAACTAATACAAATACATTCATTCACTTTGTGGTTTAATACTGTATAGTCAATATACAATTGTTAAGCATTTCTTAACATATTTTCGTATAAAACTATTTTTAGATTATTTTGAACTATTTGTTTTAATTGTACGGTAAAAGTTATGCCTTGTGGCAGCAGTTTAGTATAGCTCTGCACTAACGCGTCACTTAAGACTTTGTTGCACAATTTCGATGTTATGCATACAATTATGAGCGGTAAAGTTGAGATATGTTATTAAGCATGCTCGACTCTGTAAGTGTGCCAAATTCAGCTTTGTACAAATTTTTTTGGAACTTTGGGCCTGAAATGATGTTAGATTCCTTTGCTATTTTCCTTTCTAGCATTAAACTGTATCATGAAAATTGGGAATATGATATGTCATTATACAAAAACTACGAAAACTAGGACATTTTCATAACAATACAAAATTGTCGCAATTTATGTCTGCACAGCCAACCATATCTAACACAAATGTAAACATTATTGAAACAATTAACGTGTCGGTTGTGCCGACTCTTTATACGCGCCAGTTTGACCCAGCCTGGCCCGACATCCTACGCTTCTGAGAGATATTCTTTACATTTAGATACAAGCCTGCATCGTACATTTGCGCTCTAACTTCGTTGTAAATTGGTTCTACTGTGCAAAATAATATTTAGAGATAAAACCATCAATTATTGTGATTGTCACAAATATATTATAAATATATTATTTGCAGTTGTGTGTATTCTTATAAATGATAAATTGAAGAATGATTCAACAACATACGTTTCATATATTTTTTACTGTATTCGGACCTCCCGAAAATTGCTACCTAGCTACGCCGGAAGTAGTATTCTATGTCTCAGTATAGTTTTGTAAAACTACTGACTATATAAGAGTATTGTCAAACGTTTAGCAAAAACTTTATATGTGGGCAATTCTCTGAGCTCTTTGGGATAGAGGTTTATAATTAGAAATAAAAGAGATGAATTAAGTTATTGATTTACTGGCTCACAAAGCTTACAAAAATACACAAAACTGTAATCAACTATAACTTTCACAACACAATTACTACTGTGCCACAGAAACGTTAATTAACTTTGACAGTTACAGCACAAGAATATAGTTACCATTAATCAAAGACTACAAATCACGATAAAAGTTCAGTCATGTATCCAATCAACAGTCTCTCAAATAGTGACAGTGTACAACCTTAATAGTCCGAAGTGGTGATGAATCGCCGTGTGCTGCGCAGCACCCCGAGTGCATCGCTGTCTTCACTCTTGAGGTCTTCGGTTCGATTCCCGTCGCGCACCTCCTCTTCGCCCGTCAGCTCGCCGCAGCAGTCCTGTTGTTTCGCCCAACACTGATCCATGTATTATGTTGTAATTTTTGAGGTGAAGAGAAATAAATCACATTTTTATTACATATTAAAAACTGTCAATTTGCGTTTTTTTTTTTTTTTCGTACGCAAAAGTATTGCAAATGAGGGACTTAACAGAAATGTTCTCACTATTGTATTAAAAATTTTCAATCTCTATAAGCAATTTTCCTGTTTTATATCTGACTATTTAGCCAACGTTTGGCTAAACGATTCCGAAGAACCTACGAATACACACACACACACACACATATATATATATATATATATATATATATATATATATATATATATATATATAGTGTGTGTGTGTGTGTGTGTAACATAATTCTCAAATTGTGGGAAATAGTGAATTTCCTGCATTAAATGTTAATGAATATAATGTCTCAAAAGCATATCCCTGTCCTTCATGGAATTTATCTTTGGCGTTTGGACGTTTTTGTAGAGGAACAAAAGGCCTGTTCGGGCCCCCTTGCGACGTTATATAATTAAAAGTATTTAAATTCCGCGTTCTGGGCTACGTGATGGAAGGGCAGAGTAGGCTGTATACAGTGGTATTGTTTCCTTCCCCTCGCCAGCTGTACCCGGACAGCTGCGCTCAAGGTCATTGACCTGGTGCTCCAGTGTCTTCGTATCAATCAGCTGTGCATATCCACGCGCGAACGGAATAAAACGAACAAATTCCTATTGTATAAAAAGTTGCCATTTTATTTTAGAAGTTTGTTTGCATGCCAGGTTACAAAGTTCTCGAATACATTCCTCCGTGTTTAGCTACCATGTTTTGAATAATAGTTAGAAACCTTAAAACATTCGCGTATTCCCTTGAGCATACTGTAGTATTTCTACAACTGTAAGTTTGTGTAATTTTCACAATTCGTCTTTGACTTACTTGACATATCATGGAAGTCTCTGAGCGAATAATGTAAATGCAACTAATACAGACATATCACTTTAAATGCAAGTAGCTAATGAGCATCTACCGTCTGCTTCAGTTCAAAGGTATTTTTGAAGGATAGCCTTCATGCCAGTGTACCCGTGAATTTACCGGTATCCAATAATAGTACGTTCCTAGAGTACTGTCGTGCTATTATCGTTTCAACACATTTTGAAAAATAACCAACATTCTAATAAAGTAATTCCTATCAGCATTTTACACAGTAATTGCCCGTTTCAATACGGAATCCCTCGACTAACGTAACTTACTTTGATGTGTTACACACGGCGCGACCATAATTCCAAAAGTTCGCCACTCAAAGTTACATAGAAGTACGCGCATTGCAAAAGCAAAGTACTCCACGCGTAGATACTACATTGTCGTTGAGTCTTGTGCAATTACCGCGTTTTTGCAGCCCTGCTTACATACATCTAAACATAAATAGGTTCGAGGAAGGTGGGCCCCTTAATAAAGTTGTTTGCTCGCTCTTATTACTACAAAATATTTACAAACGGAGCCAAGTGTGAAGTGAGTGTGGTTTCCTTGCTGCCGGACGCTTCCAAAGTATGGATGCTGTGAGAGGCAGGGTCGAGGGTAGAGTGTGACAGGTAGGATGAGGGAGAGGGGTGGGCGGCACTTCTGCTCTGCCAGGGCGACGTGTGACCTTCTACCTGGCTGTCCACGTCCTTGCCATTTGCCAGTCGATGTAAGTGGAGCAAACAAAGCATACCGGCAGTTATTTATTTAATATACTACATAATGCGTTATCATTCAATGACAAATTCTTCATTTCTAATTGTTACTTAAGAGGGCGTGGTACGTAATTCAACGCTAAAAGCGCCGATCTATAACTATAGGTTTCTTGAAGCCAATTTTCGAAAAATAATCAATAGCAATCCTAGACAATAGTTTCAGCCAACGTTTTAAACAAAGTAGTTTCCAGTGTTACGGACTTCTGAGGCACAATCTCGGACGCCGGGACCTCGTGCATTTAACTGCGGTGCAAGAGATCACGCGTAACGAATTTGTAATTCTGGATAAATATTTATTCATAAAATTTACAAATTTCATTATCTAGGGTTTTCATTAAGTGTTTTATCCATATTGGCTTCGAAAAAAAGCGAAGATATCAAATAATGTTTTCAACGTTTATTTATCTACCACGCACTCTTAAGATGTCTTAATGACAGCGAGGTCATCTGAGAAGATGACACACAATGTTACACTAGGATAAGAACTGAGATGGCATTTTTCAAGGAGCCGTCACAGCATTCACCTGAACCAATTTCGAGAAACGATGGAAAATCGAGATCAGGATGGCTGAAATCGGGATTCTAACCCATGATATAGTAACTGTAAGTCTAACGCGTAACCGTTGCACCAATTCGCTCCGTTCCATTCATAATATGTGATAATGTAAGCTTCTGTGATCATCGTCAGTGCGCAACTCGTTCGATAAAATCGCCTTTGAATTCACTTTATATTAAGTAACGTAGCAGTGATGAGTAGAAACATGTTTAACCATGCCACCAGTAAAGATAAAAGAAACAATAGTGGCATTTTATGTACACAAGAGAAAATATAATCACTCTAATTATAACCTGTCAGTTGTGTATGACGAGATTTAGCATGCAAGCATTTAGCTGCTATTATCTTGCATTATGGTTTTCCGTTACAAGCAGCCGTACGAGGTAAATATTTTCTGGGGGAAAAAACAATGTATGAAAAATAAAAAAGTATATCCAAATTATTACAGTTGACATTACAGTGCTAATGTAGATGCTACAAAACATTAATAATCTTTCTCTGGCGGTCAAAGTGAGTGAGAGGGCGAAGAACATTTGGTCAACGTTGAGCATTGATGTTTTCATTCAGGTTTTCAGTGCAGGTAAAGACACGAGGAATGAAGCAGCGCTAAAATGAAACGGACACCGAGGAACAAACTAGCTGGCTAGTGGCATCGTCCAGTGAAGTTCACGTACAAATATTCAGGTCGACCCCGCCAGGATTCAAACCCTGATCACCATGTTGGTTAATGGTAGTATTGAAACCATTCTCAACTTCTAAATGCAATTGAGTCACCGCGTGTTTGTATATCGACGTTTAATTTAGGATTATAAATATTTTAGTTGTGCTGATTCAACCGAAGAATACTGCACAAACATGTACCCAAATATTGTTTTGATTATATTTTCTGTAGTGACTTTGCTCGCTCCTGATCTTTGTGGCAAGATAAAAAAAAAAAAAAAAAAACTTTTGAAGTTTTATCATACATGCTGAATTTTCATTTCGTATTTATTAAAATTTTTCTCGCGATTTTCATCTGCCTGTATTATTATTATTTTTTTTTTTTAGGAAATAGAACATATGTAATCTGTAAGTTTATTCATGGTAGAATAGTGAAATATTAAGTAAATTAAACATGCTAGAAAAAATAATGTTAATAATTTTTATTCAACTGAAAAGAAATTTCGATAAAATTCAAATGCACAAAGGAAATTGCGTATGGTAAAATAATGTATAAATACCTTCATACTATGATAGTATATTTATGTGTTGTTATAGCATAAGTTACACTTAACATATTATAACTGCATTTCAGTCATTAACTGCTTTTACAATTTTCTAACTGCGCCTGCAACGCAAAATACCTATGAACTATAGAATGTAATGCTTCCTACCTCCGGTCCTCGCTTGATATCTTTAAATTGTACCCAGGCGTGTGTAAGGTGGTCCTCACACACAGATGTACAGGTAACATGTAGATGCGAGTGTGCACACGTTTAAAATTTCAAATAATGCTTCCTGATTGGCTGCTGGAAATGGTCCTCGTTTGGTGTATGGGATACTGGTGGTTAATTTACATCAGGTACTCGCAAAGTATGTTAAATTTCAAGAGTGTGTAACATTAAGATGTGTTTAAGGAGGTTCTCACTTTAACTGTACAGATTGGAAGATGTGTGCATGCAAGTCGACTAGAATACCGTCTGGTGGAAAACTGCTGAACTAAAAATCCAGCATTTGAACAACAAAATGAGGACCGTCTAGAAATACAATGTCTTATATATTTATGAACTCAGAATAGCCGGTAGAATACGAATATGAGGACCTTTCCTTTTGAGGACCGGCCCCCCCCGTCCTCGCAAGAAACAATGTCCTCACAGCGTCGCTCAGCAAACTGGCGAATGTCATCACAAGGTAGCTTATGCCCACTCACACATCATACACCCAACCACGCAAACACTCACAAAACTGTGATGCTCCATACACATCATTGGTACACGCCCTGCACACACAACAGCCCCCCCCCCCCCAAACACAACAAACTTCCTCCACACACATGTCATACACCCATATACCCACACCCACAGGAAATACAATGTACCACACAAACATTCGCACAACTATTTGTCCACACACATCGGTACACACCTCGTACATGCAACCACCTCCTCCCTCAACACCACAACACCCTCCACACATATCATATATCCATATACTCATCCACATGCAATACACTCCACCACACAAACACTCGCACAACCTTATTACTCCGCACACATCAGTGTACAATCTACACACACAGCACTGCAGACACCTCACATAGCACTGCATGCTCCGCACATATCATGGCAGGCTCCGCACACAACTATGTACGCTCCACAATCATCTCAGCACTCATTTACTTATGTTGTGAATCACTCCTCGCACTCACCACATGTCCCCACGTCCTTCAAACATGTCCCCACACATGTTCCCACACCCTCCGCCCATGTCTCCGTACCCTTCACAATCATTCCCTTACACACCTATGTACACTCCTTATACAACTCAACGTAATCTTCACGCGACTATGTAAGCATCTAACATAGCACTGCAGGCACCTCACGAAAAAATGCAGATTCCGCACACATCTCCGCAAACTCGCACATAGTACCACAGGCTCCACACAAGACTGTGCATTCCCCATACAAAACTACGCCCTCTGCAAAAATATCACTAATGTTGTAAATTACTCCTCGCACTCACCACATGTTCCCACACCCTCCGCACATGTCTCCACTCTCTTCACAAATATTTCTTCACACACCTATGTACACTCCTTACACAACTATGTGTGCTCTTCACACGGCTATGTAAGCATCTAACATAGCACTGCAGGCCCCTCACAAAGCACTGCAGGCTCCGCACAAATCTCCACAAACTCGCACATAGTACCACAGTCTGCACACAAGACTGCGCATTCCCCATTCCTCTACACAAATATCGCTAATGTGCATGGCTCCATGCACTCTCCACATGCTCCACACATATTAGCACACCCTCCACACATGTCCCCACGCCATCCCCACACATAGTACTACAGGAGTAGATGGAAAAGGGGGCTCCGAGACAGGAGGTTGGGGGTGGGGACCGGGGGACACACGGCGGCCATCTTGGATGATGTCACCCGGCGGCCATCTTGGATGACGTCACCCGGCGGCCATCTTGGATGACATCACCACCACCATCTTGGATTGCATCACTTCCTGTCGCCATCTTGGATTGCATCACTTCCGGTCACCATCTTAGATTGCATCACCTGTCTTTGATGACGTCACTTAATTTTCATCTGCTCCCCATTTCAATCCCCCTGCTCTGGCTCTCCCTCCTTCTGCTCTGTCATTCCATCTGCTCCCCATTCCAATCCCCCTGCTCTGGCTCCCCCTCCTTCTGATCTGTCATTCCATCTGCTCCCCATTCCAATCCCCCTGCTCTGGCTCTCCTTCCTTCTGCTCTGTCATTCCATCTGCTCCCCATTCCAATCCCCCTGCTCTGCTCACCAACCCCCTCCCCCCTGCTCAGGTCTGATGAATCGACCATGGCCAGTCATGGATTATGCTCTGTCATTCCATCTCTCCCGAAGAATCGGCCATTGCCTGTTGACTCCTCAAACCAACACCCATCCATTTGTCGTTCTAGAATTTTCTACTCTGTCATTCCTTGGCTCCCCAGACCAATCCCCCTGCTCTAGAATTTCGTACTCATGCTCTGTCATTCCATCAGGTCCCCACCCCTATGTGATTCTCTTGGTACACAGCATAATCCTCTCTGTAGAGTCAGTCAACCCTGGCAAACACTGAAATACTTCAAATAGCGAGAGCCCAAGACAGAGCTATGACATTCATAATTATTTCAGTTTTTTTAAACCTTGTAATAGTGTGCTATGTAAATATTGATTGCATGTACATGGAGATTGCGAGAGCTCAAGACAGAGCTATGACATTAAT
>PNEQ01121282.1:0-31294 GCA_003012365.1 Medauroidea extradentata | reverse complement strand
TGGGTAGAGTAGAAGGGGTACATGATTTCATTTTGGTTAAAGGATATGATGACATAGTCTAAATATATCTGTGACATCATCACCTCCCAGTCAAGCTGTGATGACATAGTTATTTATAGCATAGGATTACATCATCGATATATATATATATAATACTTACCTCTTGTGTCACAACCTTATCCTTCGTTTGCTGGCGAGAGACTGGAACTTTGATCTCCAATCACCAGTATGAAATGGGGTCCCCCTTCTTTTTTCCCCTCCATCCCTGTATACTATTCAATTGGCACAGTTTTCCCCTCCATCCTGTATATTATTTTACCCTGCTAACCTATATAAAGGAAATTGTGTTGTCAGTACTCCAAAGGTCTTCATGGCGTAAGCTTCTATCTCCGATTCGGATCTTGATTAATTAATAAAATAATATATTTAGGTTATGTGATTATGTTTGCAAAGACAACAGTTTTATTAGAAGCATTGTCTGTACTCCTTTTGTTTTTTTAAAGATTGTAAACATTTATTACCTGTGAAGTAGGTTGAAATAACTACCAAATAAATAAACACTTAACTAAATCAATAACTTTTTACTATCAATATGTACACATAAAAAGTAATTTTTACATTCAATATTCTTTACTTCACTTATGAATTCATTCACATATGTAACTGTGTAATTTTTTCAGTTACACACAGAGTTTTATTTCATTCGTTTGTGTAGCTATTCTATGTCTTCTTTTCTTGCTACACCATATACACACATCCTCTATTTTTCTGTGCCTATTCCTACACACACACACACATCACTTTTCTGCAGCTGTATTGTTTTTTTTGTACACGCACATACATGCAGACATCCATCACAGCTGAGTGTGCCAGATTGCCGTCGAGTGCACGAAGTGGACAGAGGTGACAACTGGCAGCGTTATCCCTCCGCACATCTAACCAAACAGTCGTAGTTGGTTCCCTCTCGCGCCGGTGGTGAATCTCGCAAGCATTGCTGGTTTCAAACTTTGTAGGACGTATCTCGGAAAGACTTCCCCAAGGCGTTGCTCGACTTGTCCTCACACATAGGCAGCCTCCTTAATGTCCCAGGACGATCAGCACCCCACGACATGTTGGTTTCTTTTTTCCGCACAATCTTAGCTACTTTTAGGTATGTGGAAATGTCCCCACGGCAAAGTGTGTATGTTATCAGCACTAATATAACGCTTATCGTCATCGGCCGACAATGCAAGTTTAGAAACGCGTTCAGTGTAAACTATATGATCGCGAGACCTAAAATGATGTTGAGTTCCCCAGACGTGCAAATTTTGATTAAGACAATTCAAATAATCATCAAACAGAAGCTTATTCAGAACGCTCGACTTTACCCCCTTTGCTTTACACGTACATTGTCCGTCGTGTAGGATATAGGCATAAAGCTTGGGACGTAATCCGACAAATGACGTATGATTTTACCACCACATTCATCTTTCATAACGCCCGATATGCCACCATTTACACATGGGAAACCCTGACGATTATTTGAAGAATAGTTTGATGTGTCAAATCTTTCAACCAAATCGGGTAGAATAGACGTGTAAACGTCATGACACTTTACTTCATAAATTAAACTATCGGTGTCACAATACAGCAGGTGCAAGGCCGACAAAGAGAATTTGTTTTGCATGTAATTATAGGGAAAGTCATAGAGATACAATTTTGACATGTCTAGGATCGCCACGCCGGTATACAGAGGTTTGTTAAATGTAACTGAGGTTCTCTCAAGTTCTATCAAAACAAGACATTCATCGAGAATGTGCCTACTCTTAAGTGTCGGACGCCCAATGAGTTCTGCTGCCCCATAAATGGTATCGTACCGCGTAACAACACGGATATCGCGTTCCTTGCGGCAATTTTGCAAACACTTACCATAAGTACTATTCGACATTAATTTATAGAACGATTTCTCGAATGCGTTCGCCGCCTGGGCACGTTTACTAATGTTGAATTTGATGTACAAAGACATCCAGGCACTTTGTTCAAAGCGTAATACACGATGAACGTTTTCCAGGATGGCTCCATACTGCAAATACTGCCTCAGTGTTTTGCCGTGAATAATATAGTTTTTCCGCGGGTCTAAAGTTAGTAAAAGCATCTCAGTTTTGCCGTTAGGTGGTACGCCATTTACAGGATCAAGTGGCAGATCCGATAGCACATCATGACATTTTTCTGGAAAGCACAAGTCAACTTCCGCGAAATAACACGTGTCTCCATCTACATCTGTCGTAGCGAAATTCCACTGAGAGAATTCAGCTTCTTTCACCCATTCAAACTTGCCGACAGGAAGTTTTGACATCATCGTGTGGCTATACATACTGTTGATGCCAAAGTAACAGATGTACCTGGATGAGTCAGTCGGGTCATAGTCCTCACACATGTAAATGTTATTGGCTGTAGCGTTTCGCTTGGAAACCTGTGTAATACCACCTCGAACCCCGCGTTCAACGAATAGGTACATGTTAGGGTCAGTCAACAGCTCAATCCGAGCAGAAGTGTTTAGTAACATGGCGTCCCAGCTTAAGGCAGGAGCAGTTACATAAAATGCTGGGTCTAAGACATACGATTCCAAACAAACTGTTCTGAAATTTTCAAACACATCTGCCAGCAAACATACATGAACATGCAAATACTGTAAGGCTTAATCCATTAATGTAGCACAGTGGAACGCATTCCAAGCAGTGTGTGCATGTGCGTAATCTTGTTCACTTACACTCTCGCCTTTCATTACATTAAAAAATGTGTCACGAGAAGGCAGAGAAATTTCCTTTAGATTCTCAATAGACCGCACGTGGTCCTATGGAAATACTCCCTTCCTTTGCGCCAAATAAAACTGAACATCATCAGGAAACTGCACCCGGGTGATTTCTAGCTGGTGCGACATCAGATTACCAGTCCAGCGATGCGTTCATGAAGTTAAATGAATCAATAAATCTAAGTCTTATGGTGCATACACCTCCTTGTGCAGTATTCTCATAGGGAATATATTTTGTGATACATTTGTAACTTTCCATTGTGTTCCCAATGACTTTAATATCACCTGGGTTTTCCACAACTACACTAACATCTGTCTGAGTAACGCGACGAGCGGCCAGCGGGCGCATGAGAAAATGACCGTCATAATTTTACATGTTGTGAAAAACAGCTACGAGCTGATTCTTTGCAAGTCGGAACTGTAAATTGCACTTGTTGTGCGCGTAACCCCTAAGTGTACCAGTTAGGTGGTCATGGTCAAGTACAATTTTATCTCAGCCATTATGCAAATCCTTCTTGCAAATGTGACATTTCGTCTGACTCGCGAGCCGGACCCTATCGACCGCAGTCAGCGCATTCTTACCTACATCTACCTTGTAAATGTCACTTACATGTCAGCTCGACAAGTTTAGCCACAAGACGCTCTATACAACCCTTCCCTACGAAAGTATGGTATTCTGTTTTGCTAGCATCATAACTACATACTAACAAAACAGACGCAGTGTACGGTACGTGTTTATTCATAACCGTCGTGCTAGAACATCCATCTTGTGGCATACATGTAGCCATGGGCTGCAAATAAGTTTCAGTGTCACAATATGCTACAAATCCTATGCGTTGCTGTTTTGAATGAGTACTGAATTTAAGATATTTATTTTCCTCAGTTGGGAATGTGGCTCGAACAGCAACATGTTGGCGACACAACACTACGTGTTCACTGAGTTTGTCTTCGTTTCAGAAATATTGGAGACAATACTCACAAATCCAAATCTTTTTGGTTTTCTTAGTCAACTGACTGTGAACCAAACGAGCCAAATTCTTTATCTTCACAAAATGTAGATGGGGTGTATTTCCAAGTGAACGAATATCAAGAACGTTTACATGTTTTTTCTTTTCGCAGATCAGATATACGGAAAGGAACTATTTTATTGTCCTTATTTGTGTTAGTTTCATCAACGATGACGTTATCATTGTCTACACAAGCATAGACATTGATGCTAAGATTATTTGTCTCCTCAAACCGCCTCAGTTGATGTAATTGTACAGGTGTTGTCAAGTGAACGGTGTTTAACACATTCTCAGGTTTGGGATAGGAAGAATGATGACTAACGTTGCGTGAAGCTGGGTATAAGCCATATACTACACTTTATACGAAACATTGGTCTACTTCGCACTCTATATTAACACAACCCTTCCTGTTGGCTATGAATCCGGGTAATTTTGTATGCGCAGCCCTAACAGTAAAAGGTCTGTACTCTGAAACATGTACATCTAACTGAATAACCTTCTGCAATCCCCACCGACTTCCACGTCCGGAAAATTCGGTAATATTATTCAAATGACTAGGAACGATCTCGCCAGTGAAGATTTCGCTCGGAACAGTTGACAGGAGAATAGTATGACTCTTAGTTAAAAAAAAATGTCTCAGTTGAGTTCTCTTCGTCTACATTTTCTTTTATAAACCTAGCACTCAATGAGACATACACCTTAAGCGGAGGGTTATTTCGCGAATATATAGCCAAAAATGTTTCCTCACACCTGTGTAGAAATGAATTAACATCTGCAACGTAATCACCTCGATCATTTGAAATACGAGCGGTAACTAAGCGATTACTGAAAGCAGTATCTAAAAGATCATATCGCAATGATGACAATCCTAAATTAGGACTTATACATGCCACAGACGACACACAATCTGTGACAGCAACATTACATGCACGCTTAGTAGGGGAGGATATTTTTTCAGTATACCTAAAAGTATAAGAATTGTGACAATGAAGTCTGTAAATTTTTTTTTATAAAAGTTATATACTCCTAGGCGTAAAATAAATGAGTCCTGACAAGTGAAGTACTTACAATGACAGTATTTATTCCAAGAGAGAGAACACAAACACACAATCTGCCGCTGCCAATGTCACGATTGTGAATGCGCCGTATTAAATGTAAGGTAACGTTTTTATATGTTTGAGGGCTAAGATGTCGTTATGAGATGCTAGTCGGTTTACATGTACTGAGCTATAAAAAACCTTGAAGACTCCATGTGTTAGTGATAGACCAACGGTTATTTGAGAGCGCACCAAGTTAAAAATTCGAATAAGTTTGAAACAGAACACGCATTCTTACACGAGGCAAGGTCAACAATAGCGGACACGTGCCTAGCCAGAGATGAAGGGCCACGGTTGCCGAACGTGGGGCGGGGAAGCAAAAACAAATGAGATAGCGTGCGCGCGTGTGTGTGTGTGTGAAGAGCACAAGGCGCGAGAGGGAGGGATTTCTGTAAACACAAAGGAGGTAACCACCTCTTCAAATCTTCCACGAGAACCGGTTCACTATGCGCGTCTTGTGCATCGGTTACTTGGTGAAGGTCAATGGACAACTATTTTTATAGTACTACATGTGTCTAGCTAACCGCCCCAAATATACTTTTTTAGGATTTAACATGTGGCATGGTGTACGTAATTTTTTTTATCCACATGTTGAAATAAACCACTTTATTATTAATATGCACTTAAAATTGTATTAATTGTATAGACAACTATTAATACTGTCAAGTATATAGTAACATATATTTGTACGTTATCTTGAAATAAAAACACATAAATTAAGATCACTATATTTATTACACATTTATGTTACATCACACATATTACACCACACAGTTAATTTTCAGTTTTCTCCCAGATTCATTTTAAACTTAAAAGTGCATTAGTTAGCAATGTCTTTAACACTTCATTTACTACATGTTCAACGTCCATACATGTTTGAGCACTAGCGTCTACCATAGCTGGTTTAGTATTATACTTTCTCTTCCTTGACGGCTTAATACAGGGTGTAACTGTTACACTAGGTTCCAATACATTAAGACAGTCAGGCGCATGTATAGTATTCGTTGTTTGTTGACCATTGAAATGTGAAAACACTTGATCAATACTCGAAGGCAATGCTGTTGTTTCTAACATACAGTACACTGGACACTTATGAACATCTATACAAGATAGGAGTTCATGATTTTTTTCACCTTCCAATGGACTGTGATTAATTCTGAAATTAAATATTGAATCACAGCTTTCGCTAAAATGGCGTAAAATACCATTACTCCAATATGAATAATCTATACTGGATTTACCGGGCTTGCAACTTACATACGAGTTCGTGGGATTGAATTGCGCCATTAGTGGTGAATTGCTCGTGGTCGGTCAGACAGACAGTGAATCGCTCGTGGTCTATCAGAGGTAGGCGTGGCTGGTGAATCTCTCGTGGTCGGTCAGAGGTTGGTCTTGCACACTGTGTTCACTGGTAGACAACTGATTTAATACTGATCCTACAGAAACGCATCTTCCTAAAATTAAGTCTCACACATTTACCAACACGTAGAACCATAGTCAATATACAACTACACTGGTTATCTTCTTGTTCCCCTATCTTCATTGGAGTGGTTGAGCTGTCGCGATGTTACGGGCATAGGGACTGCAATCAGTCACAGTTGTCGTGTTGGTGGCAAACACTTTTCAGGATGTTTAAATCCCCGATGCAAATTTCCACCCACCTAAAACTTGTATCAGCATTAGGACGAAACAACTCGTAGTCTATGCAATTGTTGCCTCGTGTTTCGCGAATCTCCTCGGTGAGACTAATCTCTAGAAGATCGTTGAAACTGCATGGAAGTTCCACGTCTGGACGCATGTAATATACTGGACAGTTGACGAAATTACATTGTATTTCTTCACCATATGTTATGCCGAGATATTCGTTAAAGGAACAACACCAAAGTTGCGAGTCAGTACAGATGTGCGTTTGTAGCGTTCCACCATAGGGCTTAAACGCCACTCGTCTAAACCCGACCTCAGCAATTTCGTACTCTTCGAGCGGGTTAAACAGACAAGCCATTGTCGCGAACTGAACTGACTCAAAACTCTGCAACGCACCTTATATACACATATTATTCGACGATGTAATGACATGCGTTATTTCTAGTTTTAAACTATTGCATCAACACACCACTTGTATAAATTCTCAGCATTCTGTCTCGAGCTAGAAAACATGTAGTGATCGCCATACTGTTTACGTAATTTTTTAAATGAAGGACAACCATAAATGCTCTGTACATCAATTATATTATTCTTACATAAATCACTAAGAATTTTCTTTTGATCTACGCCACACACATGAATTGTTTTGTTTCCGACATACTGATTTAAGACAGAAGGTAATTCATAATAGCAAATACTTCCTTCTTTCCAACATATACCGTGATAATTCCATATTAACCAATTATTAGGCCTTATACATGTCGTAAACCACTAAATATTCACCATTTGTGAAATTAATATTTATATCTGAATAAGGATAGCATTCGCTGTTTAGAAATAGTTTTATGTTTTTAATGTTACACGAATCGAATTCGGACCTATTTTGTGTTACACTGTTGTGGCGATCTGTTTGAAAACCAATTATAACGAACCTAGGCTTTTCACTTGGAAAACTCGTTTTCACATTCCAAACTATCTTTTGTGATTGTGGCAATAAGGGATAGGTTTCCAAACTCCAAGACCTAAAGGGAATGTCGAGATCTTTCCCTTTTTCAACAGTCTAACACATTCACGAGTATTTACAATTATGTGCGGCATCAGCCATTCTACAGTTTTTAATTCCAATGTTACAGCTTCTGCAATGTCTCCTGTACGATACACTGCGTTCGTAGATGAATTTGATAAAAGTAAAACTATTTCCTGTTTAGCGTTCACAAGAACACGTCCATAATCTTCAGCGAAGCCTAGTAACATACTTAATGGAAGTACCGCTTGCTTCGTATAACCCTCCGGGATTTATTTTTAGCTTAAAGTCGTCTTTGTCACACCATCCAGCTGCTTTGTAAGCCTGCTTTTCCTACGTAGCTACAGAAAGGAAAATTTTAATTGTGGTGGTTATGCCTGCATCCCGTGTTTGATCGATTTCCACACCGTTTAATTCATAGGCTATTCGATCAAAGAGATGTAAAAGCCCATTTCGCACGATATGTGTGTTTACAGGATTACTTCCGTCGGCGTTTTTAAATGTACCCTGTAGTCTTATGAACGATTTTGAAGGTAGGGTGTAAATATCCTGGTTCTGTATACATATTTTAATCTCTGATGGAAACATGTACGGCCCTGCCCTAAAAGGTTCGTAAATATGTAGCTCGGTCTTTGTGATAGCATCGTCGAACGACATGGGCTGATCGACATTAAGCACCTCGTCCACACCTACGGACTGGATATCCTAATCGCTTTAAAAACGCTTCGTTGGAGCGTGTTATCACTATGCTCTTCCTTACACTACTGATTCTTTTCCGTTTATGTTGACGTGTATTTATAGATGACACGCGCTTCTGAGGACTCTTAAGAAAATTTATTCCCATCTTGTTTAACACTGAGTGAATTAATGTGGGCTTTAGCTTTTATAGTTTTTTCAAATGGAGACGAACTGTAATTTCCTCATTGCGAAAGTCTATTAAACGATCTTCTTGGTCCACTATATGTATCCCTAATTCGTCCACGCGACTTACTATGACAGGTACGTAAATTAACGTGCGAGGCTGTTCAATTATTTTGAATCCCGGAGGTACAGAACACGTAAATTCGTGAATTGTATTTGACGGTCTACCATTTAAATATGAACCACCAGCGATATTGAGATTAACATGACACACATTTACACGTAATATGTTAACAGGTTTTTGTGATTCGTGCATACTTCCAGCAACGTATTTTTCAGGTCTGAAACCTAGTATTTTACCGATAGATTCTGGAGATTTAAAATTTACATTTTCGCTACACAGCATCATGCTTTAAGTGTGTTTTGATTTCCTGTAAGCATGAATGTTATGTTTTCTGGCAATGCGTTTTTTTATAAACGTTTCTATATCTTCAATTTCGTAAGACCCTGTTGGAATTACAATTTCATACTCTTTTTTATTTTTTTCGAACACAAACTTCCTGCTTCCTTCATCAATATTTGGTATGGAATTATAGCTTACTAAATCCACCAAGCATACTTGCCATTCCCCAGTTAAATCTAATGGGGGGGGGGGAAGTATGTTGATTTCAATTCTGATGTTTGCCCTGATAGAATAATAGTTAGCGACATGATCTACTGACTGAATGAGGACATGTGAATTGCTTTTATATCTTCGCGAGGAAGCTGAGACACAAATGTCTGCAATTCCAAGTGTTTGGAAGTTATCACGTAAGTAATTTTACTTTAAATGTGTTCCACTTAAATAGTTACGTATTTCTTCCGGCGGTCGCAAGTCTCCGAAACTGTCGTAATAATGTACATTGTTGCTGTTTTTGCTAAAACAAGTCCAGTGTGTTCCATCACCTTTCCTACTATCTAAATTGACAATTACATTTTCACGAAAATGGGGTTTTAAATGTATATCGTCTCTCATAAACACACCGCGAAAGTAAGGTATGCGCAACTTTTTAGCATAATACAGTAAATCTTTGTCGGTTAGCTCTCGTCGTGGTAAGGTCCTTAAGATTTGTGCTTGCGTTTTTTAAAAACTTTGCCAGGATAAGGTTTGAGATACATTCCTCGACCGTTTTTTGCGTTAGAATTCAGTTCTTCCATCTTAGCGTTATGACGCATAAGATCAGCTAAATGTTTTTCAGTAGTGTTTTTCGATGTAACTGTTTTTGCGATCGCGCTGGCTCCACTTGCTAACGCACTGAGTGCAGCAAGGGCCGGGAACAGTAACATGATAAAACTGCCTTTTTTAGACTTTTTCTTCTTAATTCCACCACCTTTTCTCTGTCCTGCACTGGTCTTCACTTTAGCCTTCATAATTTTCGATACGAGCCAAGAGGCTGCTTTTTCACCAAGTTTCGTCTGTGGTGATTTCGATATTTCTTCTGCTCGGGTTACCAACTCGTGGTCTGCTGTGTGGCATTCAGTGAGATCGTTGGTGTTGAAATACTTTAAATCGTGTTGCTTGCAAGCTTCGTCTACCTGTTTATAACCTTATCTCCGCGCGCTAATCTCGTGGCAAGTCGTGTACCATGTCCACAGTAATTATACGATGGCAAATGTGCTTCGAACGGGAGATTGTTAATTATCTTATTAAGTAGCCCACAACCTTTCTTTACCTTGTTTGCACGAGGCATCATTTTACACTGAGTTTGAGCATGTATATAGCATCACTTATATACGGTTTAGCTCAGTAGCAATGAAGATAATTAAGCAAGAACACGAGTTACCAGCTGTTATTTCAAATGACGATAAAGAACACAACACAGTAGGGTTACATGGTCCATTGTTACCGCATATGCTGAGGGCGATCATAGTGGGTGCGTCTTCATGTGGAAAATCTTGCTTAATGTTGAGTTTACTTGAACAACCAAACTGTTTAAAATTTGAAAATGTGTAAGTGTTTCCAAAAACTTTACACCAAAACAAATATAAACACTTGGAGAAAATTATAAACTCTATAGATGGAATGAAATATTTTCCCTACACTGACAAGGAACAAATTGTGGCACCTAAAGACGCCTTACCTAATTCGGTGATTCTATTTGATGATGTGTGGGCTGAACCAAAAAGCGAGATTCAAAAGTACTTCAGTTTTGGACGTCACTGGGGCGTTAATTGTTTCTACTTGTCTCAAAGTTATGCTCGAATCCCTAAACATAACTTGGGAGATAATTGTAACCTTATTGTACTGTTTAAGATGGACGATTTGAACATACACCACATATATGCAGTTCATGTTGCAACAGATATGTCAATACAGAAATTTAGAGAAATCTGTTCATACTGTTGACGAGACAAATTTGGTTTTTTGGTTATCGTGAAAGATTTTCCAGTATATAATGGGAGGTACAGGTGCGGGTTCGATCACTTTATCATTCCTGATGAAGAATGAATAACTCTATTTCAAAGTTTGGACACGGAGCATTTAAGAAAACTCGCGGAGGCGAATGTCTAACGCTCGAAAAAGCTGGTGTATGCAGTCTTGGCGGTCACATTTTACATAATGTGAGTAATCCAGTCAAAAATAGTGATGCTGCAAACAAGAATTACGTCACGAATGTCAACACTTTGACGCTAGACGCAGTGCGTATGGCGACCAACGAACTGGAGAAATTAGTAAGCTCAACAAACGAAACTGTATCCCGCAACATGGCAAAAACCACAGAACTCAGTGAAGAGATTGTGGGACTGATAAATGGATTGCATGCCATCTTGTCTAAAACCGAACACAATTTTGTAGAAGTGTTACTTCGCTTAATGCGTGAAATACTCGTAGTTGCGGAAACTGTTCGACAAACGAAACAGAGTTTGCAGGAAAAACTGGACATATTGCATGCAGGTTTAAAGAAGGACGTTCTTGCACACTTAACAGATGTTTGTACAAACACAAACTTGCAGAAACTGTGTAACGATTTTTTGCTTAAGTTACATTTGTTTGTGGGAGGGAAAATAACAAACATAAGTATTAAATTAGATAATGTTTACACCAAACTAGGTGAACTAGAGAAGAAATTAGTTACTCTCCCTTCATCTCACAAACCAAAGTCTAGCTAATATATAAATAAATGCAAAGCTAGAAAAAATGCTTCATTAAGATGTCTGCTAACATACAGGAATTACAGAATGTTATCGAAGCTGTTAAACGGAAATACATGGTCGCTAAAAGGACTAGACTTGGAAAAGATTATGTTAATGAAGACATATTTAAACCGATCAGTACTTGTCTGGATAATTTAAAACCAAAAAATGAAGAACAGAAATTTATGGAAGAAGGAAGCAAGAAGGAGAATAAAAAGGAAGAAGCTGAAGAAATTAGCGAGACTACACAAAAATATCTAAAGATAAAAAATGTTAGAAATGTTCGTGATAATATCTACTGGATTTATAAACGGAAGAAGAGACTGCTTTTAGGAAATGCAGAAGTCGATTTTTTACCGCAAGATATACTGAAAATAGGAGACTTTACATTACCTATTACTGAAGGATAGTATGAGCTACTCTTTAAAACCTATCCTGAAAAATATTCACAGGATGATTTGGAAACTTACAAATATCTAGTTAATTTAACAGGAGCACAGTACCTCGAGAACGATCCGACTACCAAAACATTTAAAGACGTAGTTCATCCTAAATTTCCATTAGTAATTGGCAGGCAAAGGAACGTGCAATGCAGTGGTCTTAATAAAGTCGATGATAAATCCAAAATAGCTTACACTTATTGGGATAATCCGAACGTACTGATAGATCGTTTAAGACTTCTTCTGGCGTCGCAAACAGCGGGCAATAATTCCCACTCTAACGAGATTATATCGATAATAGAGGAATTGAAGGAGTTTGGATACATAGTATGAACTTTACAAATTTTGCAAAAGAATTATATGCTCCTAGGCGTATACATTTTCCTAGATGCAGCATTATCACACATGGTCTAAACGATTTATTTCAAATAGATTTGGCCGACTTGTCTACTCACTCAAAAATAAATAAAGGATATAAATTTATTTTGATGGTGATAGATGTATATTCTAAACATCTATGGACCTATTCTCTAAAAAATAAATCTGCTCCATCAGTAACTAAAGCCATGAGCAAGTTATTACTAGAACATGTACCTCCTTTCAATATTCAGAGTGATTTTGGAACAGAATTTACAAATAAACATTTCCAAAATTTGATGCGAAAATATAGGATAAATCATTATTATGCTCTGAACAAGAACAAGGCTGCTGTTGTGAAAAGGGTGATACGAACTATCAAAGGTATGTTGTACAAGAAATTTACTTCTCAAGGTAATCACAAGTGGATCAATATATTACCTAAAATTGTTAGTTACTACAACTCAAAATATCATAGAACTATCACGATGGCACCTATTGATGTAAAAGATAATTCTTTACTCAATACAGTATACAAGAAAATTAAAACTGCAGACCCTTCAAAACCAAAATATAAGGTCGGTGATTCTGTACATGTGTCTACATGGAAAAAAACCTTTGAAAAAGAATATGAAGTAATGTGGACATATGAAGTTTACAAGATTATTGGTGTTAAAAAATCAAATCCCCGGGTTTACTAATTAGAGGATTTTACGGGTGACCCAATTAAAGGCAGCTTCTATGCGTTTGAATTACAGCAAGCAAAGGTACCCAATGAATACTTAATTCAGAACATTGTGAGACGTAAGGGCGAAAAGGTTTTAGTTCATTGGCGTGGTTTTTCTTCTAAATTTAATTCCTGGTTACCTAAAAAAATTTAACTTACTTAAAATAATTTTATTTGTTTACTAACAATCACACAAAAAAGTATGGGAGGGGTGAGAGGAAATTAGTTCCCTTTAATAACAAGGTATTAATAGATTATGAGGGTGTAAAGGTTGAGTGCAAAACGTTCATGTTCGAGTCAGGATTTAAACCCAGGACTTCACGCACAAAAGACCGAGGTCTAACCATGTAGGCTATCCATTCGATGAGGAGAAGGTGTTAAGACGTGAGGATAGCTGGGATATCTGGCTGCTCTTTTTTTGTTTGGTAATGACCGTTCAAATGTGAGAGGGAAAAACAGTTGGATTCAAGGACAAGCAACTGCTTCTTCCTCTCGATAGGATGAGGACTGGTTCTGCTGGAGAAATAGAGGGGGGAATGTGCGTTATAAATACACAAACCCTACATCCTGAGACGTAACAATGTGGTCGCAGTGGAGCACAGTCGATTTTGAAGTTGTTGATAGGGCGTGCGAGATGGTGGAGGCGAGTGTGACGACGGCGCGTACGCGTTTGGCGGAGCCTGGAGGGGGGTGTCAAGACTCCTGCTAGGAACCGCCCTGGCAGGGGTATTTGCACCGTGCCAGGACCCCCTCGCATCGTCTCACACATCGGTGACAAGATCGATGGTGGCGGCGTCGACGCCTAGACCAACATCGCCGCCTCCAAGAACTTCCCCGCCGCCAAGAACTTTGCCGCCTCCAAGAACTTCGCCGCCTCCAAGAACATCGCCGCCCAGAACGCCGCCTCCTACAGTGTTATACTCACCGGTGACACCTGTAAATATTTCACCGGTGACACCGGTGAATATATCACCGTGGGTGTTGGCAAAAGTGTCTGACACCATGGGTGGGTGGTGCGATCGGTGGATGGCGGGGATGTGTGACAATTTGCCGCCTCAAGAAGCATGGAGGTTGGCGGGTATGACACCACTACCTGCCATCCTCCCCGCGTCACCGACAATAGTGCCATCGACACCACCACCGGCCTGGCAACCGCCCTCCGCGATGCTGCCATCTCCACCAACGTCTGCAGTAAGGAGGGCGAGGAGAAGGTTGAAATTCTCGCTGACAAGGAACATGACGTCAGTAGCACCACCTGCGGTGGACCTTACAAGGAGTCCATTGTGGAGTCCACCATAGGTGATGGCTGTGCCATCATCACCCTCATCAGCGAGGTCACCACTTCGAGCCTTGGAGGCGGCACCGACGACAGCTCCAACACCAGCTGCGCAACCACCACCACCACCACCACCAACATCACTACCAGCACCACCACCACCAACATCACTAGCAGCACCATCAACAACACTACCAGCACCACCACCACCATCATCACTACCAGCACCATCAACAACACTACCAGCACCAGCACCATCAACAACACTACCAGCACCACCACCATCAACAACACCACCACCACCATCAACACCGGCCGCAACATTAACACCAAGGAGACGTGCGACCGATGTCCACTTAAGAAATAGACATACTTTAAAGAAGATATTAAAATGGGAAGTAAAAGAAATTAAAAAAAAACTTTTAAAATGGAAAATATTTTAAATTTGTTGTAAATATGTTTTTTTGTATAAATATTTGTGTAAATATATGTGCATTAGTGTGTGAAACTAGCAATTGGATTTTTGTTTGGTGAGTACCCTTTATTTTCCTTTTCTTGATGTGTTTTCTCTGTTAAGTTATATATAGAATACTTAAATTTTCTAGTCATACAAGATTAGGAAATTAAATGTATTTGATATAATTAAACAGAAAATAATATGATGCGTAATTTCTCCTCTAATATGTAAGTTTATAGGAATTTTTTTTTGTTTGTCTAAAAGTAAATGAAGTTTCTCTCTTCTTTTAAAGTAATGAAAATTATTTTCTTTACAAAACACATTATTTACATAACTTATTTAGAAGAAAAATGTGTTTCATAATCACAAAATGTAAAACATTAAATCAAACAATCATTTAACAAGCAATGAGTTTTTACAAAAATATATATTGGAGAACAAAAAAACACTAATGTATATATTTTTTAAGATTTATTACAGAGTGTATACAATGATTTTGCACATCTGGTAAACATACATGAATCTAACATTTTTTAAAAATACAAGTATTCAAACACAGCATTTATTTACATCACAAATGATTAGTTTTGAAACAATTTACTAAATTATTTTTTCCTTAAGTATACAAACATAGGAATTTATACATAACAATTTACATATAGATGTTCATGTAATGCTTCAGTTTTACACCG
Source organism: Medauroidea extradentata (assembly GCA_003012365.1). Lineage (NCBI taxonomy): Eukaryota > Metazoa > Arthropoda > Insecta > Phasmatodea > Phasmatidae > Medauroidea > Medauroidea extradentata. Next base: position 15,747 of record PNEQ01121282.1, on the reverse strand, counting down.
AGTACAAAAATATGATTTATGGGTGTCATGCAGTTTATTTGCGTATCTATCCACCAAACTGTGGAACGATATGAATGGTAAATGTTTTTTGATATTTATTATTTTCACATTACTCGAACAAACACTACGTAAAATTCGTTTCTGTTGATTGCCTAGTACATATACAGGATAATCTTCGCACAACACACTATCCAAAACCTTTGGTATATCGTTGTAAAGGATGTAGCCATAGTTCCATTTTAGTTCGTGTTTCTCGCATGTTTGCAGTCTCTGTAATGTGCCTGCATTTCCTTACTTAGTTCGCTCCAGTCACATGGAGGTAGAAATGTAAATACTGACGTACTGTTATCGTGGTCACAAGAGGCTATGGCTATTTCCTTTATAATAAACTCATCACTATAGAGATCATTGAAACCTTGTATACAAGCATACATAATGTTAAAATAAATCTGGGGTGTTGGGCAGAATGAAAACACAAGGTGCACAAGGTGTGATAAACTCGTGTAGGTGAAGAATGGTTGTGTGTTCGTAACCAGTACACGTTTCTGTCCACCGCTCTGTGTAATTGTAACAGTCGGAGTATATTACAAACTCTGTTTTGTCTTCAACTTGGGTACGAGCTACGATTTCACTTTCCGAATGTATAGCTAAGTTGTCGACTAATGTAGGAAGATCACTGTCTGGTGTAATGTTTGTTACGGGACACCTAGGGTTATCACAGTACGTAATTTTCCTGTGGAACACTCCTTCACAATCCCAATACCCACTCATATGATGACAACCATTACAAGTCTCAAACTGTTTATAACCAAAAGCGGGTTGAAAGATTATTCTGCAATAACCAGGCTTGATATCTTTATAAGTTCTTCAGGATTAAATTTTTCTTGGAAAACAGAGCCAAATAACTCAGATTCGTCACAGGCTTTTGAGTCGCACATTAGCCTGGGGCTTTATACAGTATGTCTAAAAAAAATTACACACAGGATGTGTTCAAATTAACTTTTTGTATACAACACACTTTGCTATTACACGGCGTGCTGAGAACACTTTTACCTCTGTACATGCAATGCACGACTCCGCTGCAGCTTTCCCTCCAGCGAAGTATGTCGTCGGAGTCCAAATGCACTCGTTCAAAGTAAACGAGACTTTTTCCTGTTGCTGACATGATTATTTCGCCTTCTTCCAATACCGCCAAGTTGCTCGCTGTGTTGGGCAGCACAGAGAATAGTCTAATGTTTCGCACTGCACATATGAGATCTCCGCACCTCTCAACTGCACTGATGAAGACGTCCGCACTTAACCAGTATCTGTTCAAATGGAATTTACCAATGCATACTTGTAATTGTTTACATTTAGACACTGGTTATAAACAACTCTCCTATAACCAGTCTTTACATATTCGTAGCTATCATCTGGAGTGAATGCAACCACATATCTTTTATCGCATGTAACCTAAATATATTATTTTATTAATTAATCAAGACTCGAATCGGAGATAGAAGCTCACGCCACGAAGACCTTTCGAGTACTGACAACACTATTTCCCTTATATAGGTTAGCAGGGTAAAATAATATACAGGATGGAGGGGAAAACTATGCCAATTGAATAGTATACGGGGATGGAGGGAAAAAAAGAGGGGGGACCCCATTTCACACTGGTGGTTGGAGATCCAGGTTCCAGTCTCTCGCCAGCAACAGAAGGATAAGGTTGTGAGACAAGAGGTAAGTATTATATATATATATATATATCGATGATGTAATCCTATGCTATAAATAACTGTCATCACAGCTTGACTGGGAGGTGATGATGTCACAGACATATTTAGACTATGTCATCATATCCTTTAACCAAAATGAAATCATGTACCCCTTCTACTCTACCCAATCACAGCGCACTTCCTCTTAAACCAATCAGTAGCTGCATAATACTGGGGAGGGGGGAACAGCCAATAAGTCATCACATAAGGGAAGCGAGGAGGGGGGAAGCCAATAAGACATCACATAGGGGAAGGGAGGAGGGGGGCAGCCAATAAGACATCACATAGGGGAAGGGAGGAGGGGGACAGCAAAAAATGCCACATAGGGAAAGGGAGGAGGGGAAGTTGGTCAAGGTCACAAGGGATGAAGGTCATAGGACGTCACAAGGGTTGAAGGTCATGTGGGTTCAAGGTCACAGTTAAAGGTCATTGTCCAAGGTCATGGTCAAGGTCATTGTCCAAGGTCAAGGTCTTTGTCCAAGGTCAAGATCATTGTCCAAGGTCATGGTCAAGGTCATTGACCTAGGTCAAGGTCATTGACCTAGGTCATGGTCAAGGTCAAGGTCACACCTCATTTGCATACTCAGAACAGACCCACTCCCCCTACTTGTGTTACAAATTCAAATAAAATGTGCCCTCATTTACGAGATTTGTAACGGCAATAATGTGTGTTGTTTAGATTAGTCGATGGACAGAAACCAGACATTAACTCCCAGGTATTTATAAATAAGCTTACTTTTTTTATATCTTACATTCAGCCCCGTGCATTTAATGAGTAGATATTTTAGCTAAAATTTATCGGAGCAGTGTAATGTAGTTGTAAACATTGCACGATCCAATGTAAATAAAAGCATGTGGCATTATTTGTGTTAACATCGGCGGAAAGATATGAACTGGTAGGAAATAGAAATAAATCAGGGCTTTTTTGAGTGTTCACTTTATTCCGAATCACCTATAATACGGATAGTACTTGTTTACGTGTTAGACTGCCAGGTATAGGAGAGGTCTAGGAATGAAATTTTGGCGGTGAGGACTTTAAACAACAAGCTTGCTTTCCAGGAACTAGAGGTTCAGTTTGCCATTAAATCTGCGACCGGAGTAGCTACTTGTTCTATGCTTTTTTTTTTTAACGTGAAAAGTGGCCTTTAGCTTTCGCCCACGGCCAATAACTCCAATCAATACACGAAACGAGTCAATAATTAGAACCAATATCCATTAACAGAAAACACTATCAAACTCTAGAAACTTCCAGGACATCACAAACACGTAATGTGCCGAATTCCCGACACAGGATCCAAAAAACAGAACCGTCCGCGACGGCGGCTACTGAAGAACTTACTTGTTCTATGCAATAGTTCACGATTTTGGCTTTGATCATATATTGCAGTGGCTGCGAATTATTGGTAGCCAATAATTGAGTGATATCCTATAGTAGTTCAAACATATGCTGTTTTTTTCGGCTGGTTTAGTATCATTGTCAAATATAAGCTTATTTTAGTAGTTTAAATTAAGTTTTCCGAAAATGAAACGAAATTTGTTACATTTCTTTAAACCACTGGATAAAAATTCAACACAATCTGTATGCCAAATTCAAACATCAAATGCAGAGAATATTATTTGAAGAGAAGTAAATCCAAAGCCGAAGCTAATTCGTAATTGATTATTGCAAGTTTTTTTTACTAAGATGTTTGCAGTTTCAAGAAAGTGTAACTTTAATGCGGTTTTTTACCTGCATTAGTATGTTGTAATAATAATGTGTATTTTATGCAATTGAATAGACTATAATGCATCAAGCTGTTGTTTATAAGTTCTTTGCAAAATAATGATATCATTAAACATACTACTACACATATCTATTTGGAAAATAAATATAGTTAAGTCTATAAACGCAGCTCCCTCTTTCTTTTCAGTTTCTAGATTCATCACTCTGAGGATATACATTGGATTGCAATGTGCAGAAAGTGTAAAATTGTTCTGTAATTTTTTCTTGCAGTAAGGTGTTAAAATGTGTACTGTATGGAAATTACTAGACTACAATAAATGAAGCTGCTGTTTACACGTTATGTGTTAATCAATAAATGAATTTATCTTGCTACTAAATTATGGAACACATTAATTTAAAGAACTATAAACTTCAACCATTAATATATTCAAGGTTATGAATGTGAGCATCCCCATTTTTTCAACGTTTAGATCCGCCACTGGAAATGGGGCAGGTCAGACACAATGGCCTAGTTTAGGCCAACATTCACAAAGAAATGTTGAAAATGTTATAGAAACGTTCTTTAAAATGAAGCAAAGAAGAACTAATATAAGTAGACTTATAGGGGTGAGCGAAATACACATCGCAGTAGACAATCTGAATACAAAATTGTAACAAAAATCTTAAACATAGTTTTATTTTTGTGATAGTTTTGCCTTTAATAGTTTTTGTAATGTGCATGAATAATGTCTTCAAAGCTCCAAAATATTTGTGAAATTTGGCTTCTGACTCATAAAATTCAAGAAATACATATGTGTTTCAAGAGCCAACGTAAATAGTATAGTATTTAGTTAATAATTTTTCTCTACTAAATTATAGGCATGAAGACTTTATTTTCTTAATGATACTTATATTTATCACTGATACGCAGTGTATTCTCTATGTGTGCAATATTATAGTAGCTCAAATAGAAATAATGTTTGAAGTTATTTTTAAACACTATTTAACTTTTGAGTCGTTTGATGTTGTTCGTTACAAAAAACGTTATAATTAGCGTCACATTCCATTAAGGTAATTATGTTTCTCATCTTGTCCTCTTCTTACATCTTTTCAAAACTTTCACTGTGCATGTTGTACTTCTTCCACAATCTCTGATATGAAGAGAAAACTCTTTTGTTGTTACAGTACTCAGTTCTCCCTGACAATATCATCGTCTGAAAAGAGAGGAAATCACGTGCTGCAATATTTGTTCCTTGTTCATAATTACGACAAACTAGATGCGCAGTTCTCTTCTAGTCACATCTGGGCGAGAAGTTCGGAAGTTGACACCCCTTGCGTTTACAGAAATCTTCCATCCCTTCCGCAAATAGAAAAATCGTTAAAACATTTAACTTATAATAATTCACTTCCATTCATCATAAAGTTCACTATAAATTTTCGACAAGCATGAATTTTTCTTCCTGCTGGGGCTTACATCACGTAATATAGAAATGGTTTTAGTGAAAACTCAATAACATGGGCATCTACAGTATGTTTCTGACACTAGTCAATTCTCAAAACCTGTTGTCAGGAATAAGATAAGATAAAAAACATACAGTAACCATCTTCAACTCGCTGAATGCAGTGTAAGCCTTGATGGCTCGCTGTACTGGATAATTGGTGCACAACACGCACGCCAACGTTTTCAAAGAATACTCAAAAGCGCGCTAAACCGCGCAGCTGAAATTTGTTACACTGTTTACCTAGATACATAGCTACGCTATGCTGATAGAATCAACTGCCATCCCGTGTTCGTTCTTTTTGTATTAATGGTTTAGCAAAAAAATCTTTAAATGGATAAAGTAAAGTTAAAAAGTGAGTATCAACTTATTTTAAACTAAGATTTTATTGTTAAGGGCTTATGCCTGGACTAAGCATCATTAAATACACTTACGAATACGCGTTAATAGCGACAGAAATTGCAAAGTAACTCTCGAAAGGTATTTACAAACTATGGCATGTATAAACATAGGGTTTGATTCACGCCACTAATTATGCAATTGTGTACATCCAAACAAATTAAGCCTATTACATTTCCGCCAACCAAATATATATTTTTGTCAAGCTCTTTCAGAAAACGAACCGCATTACTTAAAATTATCTCTGAAACTAAAATATTTCTCATTGATTTCGTGTGTTTTGCTGCAAAAACTCACAGAACAAAATTCGACCGCACTTGCTAGTTTATGACTTTCTGGATACCCAACTGAAACAGAATTCATTTAAATTTGAAGACATGTAACTTAGATAATGGAGAATGAGATAAGCCTGTTTTGAACATCTTAAATTGGATTTTCAGAATTTTGAGCGTAGGAAGCTATTCGGGACCACTGTGCGGCTGCTCGACTAGCGAGACATGCTTGTCGCCTACCAGTCCGAAGAATGGATAAGGTGAAGGTAAGATGCGTGTGGAGCAGAGACGGAATGAGAGAGGCTGGGTAAATCTGTGAGCCAACGACATTGTCCGTCACGTTTCCCACATGCGGAAACTCCGGAACCCAACTCACTGGGGATAGAACATGGATCGCGGCTCCCAATATATTCATTAAAAGTATTTGCCTGAAATTAAATTTATTAAGTTAAAAATTTTATCAAAATAATTTACTAAAACATGCATTGTTTAGGCCGCGGTTACACGGCAGCCTGAAGTACATAACCGAAAGACGTTTAGTCAACCATTTTGAAACACGTTCAGTGCTTAGCTGCCGAAGTGAACACGTTCGCGTGGTTACATGGTACTCGATTGTCGCAGTCAAAATCGATTGTGTTTTCTTACGACAGTATATTGTTTTGAGGTTATGTTTGGTTTAACCTATGTACAAAAGGTAAACAGAGGAAAGTAGCTGAAGACACGTCAAATTTAAATTATATTTTTTGAGCTCACTTGTTTACATATTAAAAGTTGCATCGGTCGCGATAAACATAACCTTTTGAAAGCTCTACTTACACCGTCCCAATGCTTGTAACACTCATATGTTGGTGCAATGTGTTATGTGGTGACAAAAATTCTACGTGGCACAAAACATTTAAACCAATATTTCACTTTATGGAACGTGGCAAGAATTTTCGAAAAGTTACTTTTACCGCGAACGACCACATGCCTGCTTCATGCATACAGGAGTACTAGAAATGGCATACATTCTTTTTCCGTTGTAAATAGATTGAAGGGCTCATATTTAAATATGAAACTATTTTTACTTATACGTAACAAACAAAACATTTAAATAACTTAATTTCCGCTGCTGCAACATAACACGGGTTCGTCAGCCATCTTGTGCGGAACGCTTGTTGACGTTTAACGAGCCGATCAGAGCAAGACATAGAGATTGTTATATAGGTGAAGAACCTTTTCAACCTGTTCAGTTTGAATAGGAAGCAGCAACGATATGAACTACTTCAGACACCGTGTGACCACACGTATGGCTGAGCAAGTTTAATTTAATCTAGTTCCCAGGCCCGTGTAACCGCGGCCTTATTTAGATACAGTTCGTTAGTCTATAAATTAATAACAATTAATGTGTACTGTAAACCTTACTAGCACACAGTAAACATGCTTTAAATAAACAGTTAAAAATGCTTGTCCCCACAAACGAAATAATTCACTCGTCACTCAAACTGTCTCATTCCAGTACTCTCTCACTAACTAAAGCATTAGTTGAACCTGTTTGTGGTGGTAATTCAAGTGGCCGTAGCGACAAGTGACCGTACGCTTTTATACCACACCCAGGTATGTACAGCAGCCAACAATGGGTCAGGTGCTCCCCCTCAGTACTGGTTTCCTGACGAATGGTGTAAATGCTTCCTAACAGCTAGGAGGAAGCTTGTACTTTTACATTCTAACCAATGAGAATGGAAACTTAAGGACCGCCCCTCAAGCACTAAGATTATTCAGAGTAGAAGAAAAATCGCCTAACTGCCGTAACATCCCTCGCGACACTTGACCGTATCGCTGGACGACTGGGCGCGTCACGTGGTCGTACCGGCCACGCTACGACACTACAGCGCCTGGCAGTATAGACCATGTGCCACACTTCGGTTTTCAGAAACTGCGGCGCCTGGTGAGATAAACAATGTGCCAGGCTTCTGTTTTCCGGAGAATGGCCTCACCTCGTACATAATTGAGATTTTCACGTGTATATGTAATGTGCCCACTGGCTTTAATTTAAGTTGTTTAATCAAAGAGTGTTGGTACGAACCAGACAGTTGCGAACTCTCAGGTCATTTGCACTTGCGAAAATTATTATCCACTTAATTTTTATAATGGAATTAATTGTAAGACGAAGAAGCATTAGTAACATTTATACCTAGTGTCGACATATTGTTGCACAGTTGAGAAGCATAGTTCTCCCTCCTGGCCATCTGCATCACTAATAAAACAAATTGTTGACTGCCATAGTGCCAATTCAGTTTCAATGTCATACACAAACGTCAAAAAGGGGATAATCAACTACTATATTCTCACTACTACTGAAATACGTTAACTTAGTATAAATTAGTGCATGTTTTCTACACTTGCATTAATATGCGAATTGTTTTTTTTTTTCCTTTACATATCGCTCAAGATATAGGATTTAGATAGCAATCCCACAAAATCCGCTCATGAAAAAAAAAATACAGTTCAATTTGTATCATAAATATGTTGTACATAGTTTAGTTCATTGAGAATTGATGAACTTCTAAATCTAAATGCGAAAAGGTTAATTTTAGGAATTTTCTAATGCCGGAATGTTGTTGATCATAGCTATAACGCTTCGAACAGCTTACAAAAACGTTTTTTATATTGCGTATTTTCATTTATGTATCAAGTAATCGTAGAGCAAATAACACGTTTAGTTAAAAAATTTCAGTAAAATAAAACTAAAGTAATCTGATCTGGGTTTCGGTCTCTAAACGATAGACCGAAGAAGCCCAAATAGAATAAATTTGTTGCTCCAGAAGTTTAGGTAATCATAAGATTCAGAACATACGCAGTCAGGAATACAGTGACTCGTGACATTTTAATAATTTGGATAGGTATCTTAAGTTATTTTAAAATAAATATTTCAGTAAATAATTTTAAATTTGATTAAATATGGCAAGTAAGACGGAGCGGATACCAATGAAAGGAGGTGTGTTACGTAATTTAAATAAAAATTAAATTTACCAACGAATATCAGTCATGCACTAAATTTCGAATTGGCAACAATATTTTGTGAAATAATAAGTCACTGAGTGTTGGTAGACAAGCCACTGAGATTAATGAATTGAATTATTTATAAATACACGCTTTTAGTTGCCGAATTCACTGAGTTTTGTGGAAATCAGGACCAAATAAGCTAAACTCAGCCACGTTGATTAGAAATAGGCCTAAATATCCACTAACTTCCAGATGCGGAATTTTTCCTGATATCAATTTGGCTAGGCTCAAATTGCCTCACACTCTTATTACACTGAAGCGCATGTATTTAGTTATAGAGCCGGCTCCAGGGGCGTAATTCACTAGTCACCTTTATGCGGCGAAAGAGGTCCGGGGTTTGTGCACAGATTTCTGATTGTCCTTTCACTTAATTGCATCCACATTGGCACTTAAGACTTCTATCTCAAAGAAGGGCAGTTAAGACATTCTTTCACTCCAGGTATAAGGCGTATCGCTCTTAGATTGATGTAGACGGTTTTTGGCGTGCGCGTTTGCAAGATCACTTTCACGTTACGAGGTTAAATAATGTACTTCTTTGAAATCTGACTGCATTTTATACATTTTATGTACAAGAACTGATATAATTTAACGCAAATATTGTAAGCGAAAACTATTATAAATGTACAGTTGATCACTTTTTTCACATAACTTTGATTTAACAAATAAATTCTCATTAATAATATTATTATTAATAATAAAAATAATTACTATTATAATGAGCACTTGAAATATTTTCCTGTTATATTTGTAGGGTAATTTTTCCTTAAAATTTCCTTCTTTTTTGGTTTTACATTTGCTGACATAGTGTGTGACTACGCTACAGTTATTATTAGGTAGGAGCGTAAAGGGTTCATTAGGAATAGCCGGTAGCTTCGTAAGCCTTCTTACCAACATTGTTAACATTCACGTTTTGTGGGAAATACTCCATTTTTTTCAACACGATTCTTCATCCTGCCCGCCAAGCCTATAGAGCCACGATTTTGTCGCGTAAAGGTTTTTACACAATTTTTGTTTCAATACCTTTCGCGCGCATCGGCAGCTCTGTTCCATGGTTATTGACAGTGCGTCTTTGTTTAAACAGGTCTCTCATTTGATTGTAATAATCAGAGTAGGATAAGGGTAATTAGAGACCGCGAATTTTCGCGCAAAGAATTGTGCAACAGTTTGTTTCAATGGCTTATGTGAACATACACAGCCTTGCTTCATGGTCAGTGATTGGCTGTTTATAACTCCCAGCATCTAGTGTTCTACCCGCAAATCCTGATGTGTGGTGTCGTAGTAACCTTGTTACTGTTGGCACAATCAAATGAGCCACGTCTGTGCAATAATAAATTCTGCCAATAACCATGAAGCACAGCTTCTTATGTGCACATAAGACATTGAAACAAACTGTTCCACAATTCTTTTCGCGAAAAATCGTGGGCTCTAAGGGTAATTGTGGCACCGCATGTCTGTGATTTGCCAGTAGAAACGCAAGACAAGCGAGAGTTGAAACATTCTATCACTGACCATAAGCAGAGCTGCATGTGCAATACGATATTGAAACCAACTGATGCAAAAATATGTTCACAATAAAGTTATGTCTCTATTAATTGTGTATACAAGAGACATTTCAAACATTTAAGGTGGAGTATCAGCCGCCAGCCACACTGTATCATTTAATTTTTTTTTGTTGGTTGTGAGAAGAAACGTGCAATATTTTGTGATCATAGCGTGAATTATATTCACCCTGTGGTACAGTACAATTATCGTAGTTAACTGTCACCGTATAATTAGGTCGCAAATGTAAATTAAGTATATGAAATCAATTATTTGTCTGATTGCGACCTAAACATATGTTAAACTTTAAAATGCGATGCTTGTACTGTAACACGAGATAAATAGAATCTTCTCTATAACCGCAAACTTCACATTTTTTTCATAAATTCGTGGATAATTTACATTTACGAAAAATATTCCGCTACCACATTGATTTTTAACCGACTTAAAAAAAGGAGGAGGTTTTCGATTAGGTTTTTTTTTTATGTTGTTACCTCAAAACTCCGTCATTTATAAACCTATTTAGAATTTCTTTTGGAAAGGGGATATTCACAAGAGGGTCCCACTTTAATTTCTTTAACATTGTACCTTGGATTTCAAAGGTATACTAGGGAAATCCTAAAAATCAAATAGGAAATGTATAGTGACTGATATACTGGTTGGTTTATGACAATACATGACTAGGTATAGGCCATTCGGAATAAAGTGAGCACTAAAGATTTAACCTTTGAAAAAAATCACTAGCCGTTATTGCATATAAGTCACCATTAACAACAGTTACATTATTGTTTTTATGGTTGGTAGCGAATAACTGCATGTAGTTCCGTGTATTTTATTATTTAAATACAGCATTAGTGAAACAACATCAATTGCAAACGACCTCTCTGTATTTAATATACTTTAAAATATTTATTTAAGTTCTTACTGACATACCTACTGACTGTACAATTCTATTTAATTAGCGGCAGCAGAAAGCGACGCTACCGAGTCGATTATCGTTGGCACATGCCACTAACCCTTCGCGCCACGGAGGTAGTATAAAATTCCACCGACAGATGGCACCAGAGTTAGGTTTTCGCCGCTTGGAAGCGAATTGCGTCATTCAGTTTGTTTGTCCGTTATGTAATGAATATCGGTTTCTGAAAAACACAATTAAAGGATCATTACTAAATTATGTGAAGTCAATAGTAATGTAAGGTGTTATGTTTTATGATCGCCAGCCTGGGTATCTGGAAATAAAAACAGTATTTTCCCCCCTGTTTTACACATTAAGAAAATACGTTATTTATTGTTTCTCTTTACGTGCGTCGTCGTCGTTCATTGCAGTATGCTGAACGGAACTTGAATTCTTGAGTTGCGTGTGTCATGTGTGTTTTTAGTGGCGGTTTTAATTTAAAAGTTAGAATATACTGTGCATACATTTACGAGAATCGTAACGGTAATAGCGCCGTTAGAGCAGACGCAGAGAAACCAGTGTTATAAGATGTTTACTCGCAGGTATTTATAACTAAGATTATTACTGAGTATAGCACATATTCAACATTCGTGCATTTAATGAGCACATATTGTAGCTAAAATTTATCGGAGCACTGTAACGTAAATGTAAACATTGTACAAGCCTATGTAAATAAAAGCACGTGGCAATGTTGATGTTTACATGCAGCGGAAAGATATAAACTGGCAGAAAATAGAAATTAATCAGGGCTTTTTTGAGTGCTCACTTTATTCCGAATCACCTATAGGTAACTTTGGCTGCCACCGACTCCAAAAATAACAATAATGTTATATTACTGTACTAACAAATTGATTTTTTTCCAAGCAGTCTGAAGATAACGTAATTATTATTTACATTTCAGTTTTTTTTTTTTTTCAGATTAGATTCTTTTGAAGTCGGTGTTGTTTTTTGTTAAATAAATTGTTACCATATATCAATTTGTGTGATACTTAATTTTTTTGACAGCAGTGCCGTTTGACACTGTACAAACAACTAGACAATATATGGAAATAAGGAAAGAAATCGGCCTTAGCACTTACTAAGCAAACACCCCAAAATGTTCCGGGATTTTTGGAAAACGCAGTGTTATTAAATATATAGCAGAAATTCAAAATCAGGATAGCTAGAACTCGGAGAAGACGCTTCCTTTCAAATTCGAGTCCAATGTAAATCTGCCATGTCATCTCATTTAGTGTATTGCGTTCGCTGTTCGCATTAGTTTTTTCAAATATCATGACATGGAATTTGGTTTTTTGTAATAATTTCATAATAACAATTATTATTAGAACTAAGAGGTTTCAACGTCCCGTCAACAGTGAGGTCATTAGAAATGGATATACATACCATTTCAGAAATCAAATTTTCAAACACGTATTCACAGCCATCCCCCATCCAGGACTCGAACCCAGAACCTCTCACGCTGCTAACAGCAGCGTTACGGAAATCTACCCAACACGCGCTGGTTGACAAACACATGTCGTACGAAACGAAGGTAAGTGATCTCTTTATCTCTACACCTACTTTGCATGATAGAACCAAAATTCAGTACATACAAACACACGAATTTCTTCAGAATGAGCGTACCATCGCTGAAGACCTAGATGTTAAGTGCTGGCCATAAACAGCTTCATTTCACTTCAGAGTGAGCTTTTTAGTCTATTTTGCTGCAGCGCACAAGTATTGGTCGACTCCCAAGGAGATTGTAGGTGTAATTAAGGTGGTATTGAATACAAAAATAAACTCCAGTCACAGTGCACGATTTTGTTCCCCATATAACTTTAAAACAAAATACTTTGTCTCCAGCCAACATTTTGAGGTGTCAGTTTGTGAGGAAAATAATTTCGGGATAGAAAATAGAACATGCTAACTGAAATCTGAAGAATTTAAGTGTTGAGATTTGTTCGATCGATGGCGTCCACAAACTTTAATTTATTGAAATAAAAAAGTTAGTGTTATATCCTACAGCTGAGAACTAATTTTATGGCTCTAGTTTGCCCTCGAAAAATTAACGTATTATGAAACTACTGCCATTAATGATATTTTTAGTTGAAATGTTTCGACAATTTGCCTTCTGAGGCTACAAACCGAATATAATTTAAATACAATTTACCATTATAGTATTTAGTGAAAATACGTAGTTTTCTTACAGGTAGCAACACACATATGTTTAATTACGCGCTACTACGAACTTGAAGCTTACTAATGGTAGTGAATATTTTCGACTGTCACTAGTGATAGTTAAAAGCTCCAAGCATATTACAAATGTTACAAGGAAAGAAATCGATAAAAGGAAATGAACAATTTAAACTATATGCTAGATTTCAGCAAAACGGTTATAACTGTCATTCATAATCCCAATTTATAAATCTAATCTGCCTGCAATTACTTCAGCGCGTTGTTAAAACTTTGTCCAAGTTTCTTGCATGTCAATTTGCTAACGTATAAACTGTAATTTTTTTATTTATTTCCAAACACATTGTTTGTTCCTATGTACATTACATAAAGTAGTATTGGGAGAAAAATCTCTAAATTTGTATCCAGTTTAGATAAACTCCAGAGTTAATTTTATTTCAATAATTTAAAAAGCTTTTAATGCAAATATTCCGTAATTATGTTTCACATTTTATTTCCCTTGAAATGTCACTATGACATATGTGTTTGCCACATCACTGTAAAAGTTGTTTCTCGGTCGTCATACTATATGTTCTTGTTGCTTGCATTTTATTATTTGTTTAAAATCTTAGTATTTTTTGTAACTTGAGATAGCACTAATAAGTAATTTGGAATGCGAATTTTAATGAAAATGATAATTCAATAACAACTTTAAATATATAATTACGATAAGTATCACCACAAAAGTGATTATATGTATATATATATATATATATATATATATATATATATATATATATATATATATATATATATATATATATATATATACACACACACACACACACACACACACACACACTAGCCGGATGTAATGTAAACAGTAACTCAGGATAAAATATGTGATGAAGGCATTTAACAGCTTGCGTACTCAATAACAGTGAACTATAATTAACTGTCTTAGCTCAGTGTAAAGAGCGCGCGCAATATGCTCGTATGATGTCATAGTAATTTCCATCGCAAAGTCTTGCACGGGATACGAACCCGTAACCCCACCCTTCCACACCACAAACTTTATACAATACCTGAGTGAATGCTTAAAGGCATGCGGTGATAATTCTTTCGCATGTACAGGCTACAGTCCAAAGAGGTTTTATTTATGAGTAGGTTGGCAAAAAGAAACGACTGTTGAATTATTTCTCCGTGATCATTCTCTTTTTTTCGGGAGACTTTAACATTCAACTTTTCATATACTTAATTTTCGAATTTCATAAACACCTGAATTTGATTTGTAGATATTTACATAAGCTTTATTCTTATCAAAAAATCATCTCGATATCTCAACGGGTATAAGCGGAACAGATAATTATTTGAAATCACATTTTATTATTTTAACAGCTTTCAAGGACGAATTTCGAAAATTCCTGAAATTACTTTTTTTATATTTACGTAAGATTTATTTTAAAGCAAACACCATTTCAATATTTCCACTGCTTTAGGAGGTAAGTGGGATTGATTTAAAAAAAAAAAAAAAACAAGTTTTATTTTTAAGAGCTTTCAATGATGAATTTCAAAAAATTCTAAAAACACTTTTTAGACATTTACTGACGCATCATTTAAAAAAAATATATCACCTCACTATCTGAAATGGTTTAGGAGAAATCACGGATTAATTAAAAACACATTTTACGGCTTTTCACCATATTAATTTTAGAATTTCGGAAAATCCTTTCTTAGTGGGTGCCTACGGGGTAAGTGAAAGCTTCCCTCATAATTTCATGGTTCTAGGTCCAGCGGTTTGGGCTGTGCGTTGATGAGTGAGTGAGTGAGTGTGTCAGGACACTTCATTATATATATTAAGATATAAAAGTATATTTGCTGTGCGGTGGAAACTGTGAGAGGCGAAAAAAAAGGCCCGGCAAATTTGCGCACCTATCACCGTTGGTGAACTCAAAAGTTATCATTATTACACAAAAATTAATATATCGAGTATACCGATAAAAAACACAGCGATGTATTCTTCAGTCATGGTATAATATTCTTTAATAATCTCATTCTTTAGCGTGTACTGTATAAAATGTTATTACAGGGGTACATACAGACATACTTACATCCATACAGACATACTGACATCCATCCAGACGTACATACAGACACGCGATCTCATAAGCCTATCTTGCCTAGAGGAAAGTAGGCTAAAAACTCTACTAAACCATGTCCACGTCACTGTATTGAGACAACTGAGACCCTTCTGTGTCCAAATCATGGTCACAGAAAAGCGACAGCAGTAACACTGGACGTAACACCACTCCCCTGGTCTTTTCCTTAGTTCTCCACACTATTAATGACCTAAGAAGTGTAAACAAAGCTAGATCTTTTGATGAACCTTTCTGGTATGTGTTCCTAACTTCAGAATAAAATATAACAT
>PNEQ01121281.1:0-31305 GCA_003012365.1 Medauroidea extradentata | reverse complement strand
CGTGTGTCGTGGGGTTTTACACGCAAATCACAGACGTGTGGTGTTAAAGTAACCTTATTGTGATTGGTACAGTCAAATGAGAAACGTCACAGTTCAAAGGCACGCTGCCAATATCTATGAAGCAGAACTGCAGACGTGCACATAAGGCACTGGAACAAAGTGGGGCAAAATTCTTTTCGCGAAAAGTTCATGTCTCTACAGCGCTGAAGACCTCAATGCTAAGCGCTGACCAAAATCTCTCACTCACTTCTTGCTCAAAAAAGATAACCATGTGTACTGGGTTTAACACATAGATACCACATGGGTGGATCTGAATTTATTCGCTTCTTTATGATTGGCTCAGCTCCTTCCAAGAGGTGTCAAATAGGTCAAGTGCAAATAATGGGCAATTTCGCAATTATTACTAGAGACATGCAAAATTCGCGTTATCATTTGGTAACAGACTGAACTTCACTTTCCTATACATAACATAGCATAATCTGACATTCAATTGGCCACGAACTTTGTGCGTAGTCATTTACGTGTGTTACGTCTTTACAGAGATTGGCCTCTCTACCGTGTACGCATTCTCCGCGGCAAGTCACGACAATACCGGCCAGCGGGAGACGTCGAACAAGCCTATAGTCACTTGGAGTCTAGTCAGCTGTCAGAAAATAACGCGAATTTTGCATGTCTCTAATTATTACTACAGAAACAACGACACAAGAGTTTGGATTCTAGCTTGTTCCCAAAATAAAAAAAAAAACTAATTTTTCAGGTCCGTAACGATGAACCTTCTGCAGCATTCCCACGTACGTTACCTACCCATACTTCTGGTAAACAATGCAGAGTTACGATAGTATGTTTCATTCTTCTAATGTCATTGTAATGTTACTTTCTCTACCACATTTTTGATTATCTCAAATTTGTGCGTTTGTAGTTATGTACAACAATTGTAACTTATACGACCAGAGTAATCAGCTGATGACATTATGCCATACCGTCTTGAATCAATTTGTATATCTCTGAACTGTAAACCTAATCAAATGCTTCTAAGTACCAAAACACGACGCTTATAAAAAAACTTGCATCACTTTTATAAAGGGACTATAGCCTGTTAATTTTGCTTAATGCAGAACTTAAAACTCTGACACCAGATCCAGAATAACAATTTCATGTTCCACATAAATTACTGATATACCGATATACCATTAAAAATAAATATTACATTAATTTATCTGTTTTTTACGAAAAAGACTAAATAAACGTATGATTAAACGGTATGCAAAATAAACAAGTTATTATACCATTTAGACGTTTTTATGAAATGTGTATTACGGAAAAGACTACTACCGAATATTTCTGATACGAGTAATAGAGTAAAAATGAATTCCAAATTATTTATAATCAGCTCAAGCTAGAATTAAAATTGTTACAGAAATTGTGTTCTCATAAATATAGCTGTAAACAATGTTGGCGCATTCGGAAAGCGACGGAGGTAATAAGAAAAAACGGCTTATTTTGATTAAAGGTATTGGTAATTTTACGCAACAAAAAAAAACAGAAAAACTTGGTACTACATCTTGGTTTATTTCATATTATAGTATTAGAACGGAATGCCTATGAACAATCTTGTAATACGTTATAATAGTTAGTAGAACCCCATTTGTTTCATAAAAAGTTAATTTTTGTACCAGGATTGCAAGAGCATTCATAATATCTTAAAATGTTGTTTTCTGTGGATATAAATTAAAATAAAAGCATACGTTAAAATATGTTTTAAAAAAATACTACACTTAATTTTATTTAAATTTGCCACCGTCTGTTTTGATAGGACGAAATAATGACGAGGTAATAAAATAATGTTCGTAATTAATTCTACCTTGTTTCAATAACATAGAATTTCAACATGTACACTTCTTACGGCCGGTTACAGTAAACGACGTTTCCTTGAATGCTACTACAAAAAAAATTACATTGGTAATTTTTGTCATAAACTGAAGAGCTTTCATAGTCTGAAGCCATTGCGATCAATGTTGCCGAGTCTGAGAAAACGACACAATAAAACAAAAAGAAAAAAAAAACTTTACTCAAAGACAGTTATAGTCTCACTGACTCATTAATATAATGTCCTTTATATCAAAAGTATCTTCAGTCTAAGTTTACGTAGAATTTTTTTCCTCCGCATCAGTCACGAAATCTAACAGCAAGAAGTCGGCTTTCATATTTAACCTTTAGTTATGCGCCACGGAAGTTAGTTCAGGGCAAAGGGCGGTATCCCGGCTATTTCTCCTGTTTCTGGAAAAGGCAGATGAAAGTTCTCCGAAGAAAGAGGCTGTGAGGTGGGGTGGAAATGCTGGAGAGAGGGGGGAAGTAAGCTAGCATAGCGGCGCTCCAGATTAGAATTTTAAATATTTACTTTTCATTAACGCTAGCTTGCATCTCTGTACGAATCCTTAACAAGTAACTGATTACACGACTTCGCAGGGTTTAGAAATCTGGCTGCCCGTGGTGGAAAAAGAAAACAAGAAGTGTACATAGAGATAGCTTGAAAAACACTTAGACGGCCTCTGGTGCACGATTAAGAACGTCAGAACAGAAGGAAACCGACATAATTTCAAAGGGCAAACTATTAAAGAGGAATATTAAATCACGATTTATAAAGAAATGCAGTTAATTAATTAGTTAACCTAACTTGAACAATCAAATATTTATGGCGGTCGATAGTCCACAATCCAAGCTTGTAATACATCTCGTTTTCTACATTTATACGTTTGGTTAGCATTTGCCTTGAAATATTAATCAATTGTACGGCGTACTGTTAGTAATTAAAAATAATCGCACACGGGCTTACATGCTAAACTATCGAAGTCATTGTTTTAAAACTTTACAAATGATTGTGGCACTATAGACAAGAAAGAATATTCAAATCCAGGACTACTACACAAAACATGACAAAGGAGTAATATTACACGAACTAATTTTATTTTGACTACATTAACTGTTAGGCAATTTTATATACAAAATGTCCAAAAGCAAGCTTATAGTAAGCACGCTAAGTAAATTCTGGGCTACATTGTAGACGAAAATGTTATTGGCTTAATGTGTGATGACATTTTCTATGCACAATGTGGCAACGTAGCACTGTTGTTAGTCAAATCATGCGATCCACAAATATCTTACTTATCTTACTATTACTGTTCTGGCCTGCATATTTTGGGTGCAGTTTAAAATCCTGAGAAGTTCAAACATAAATCTACGTTCACTTGACGTAACATAAATAAAATAATACCTGGCCGCGCAGCGCAAGAGTGGGACTTTCTCCGTGCAGTGTCACCTTACAACATGTTGCCACTTACGTTTTCGCCTCCAACTTGGCCCAGCATCGCACGGAATGCTATATGCACAGATTCTGGACATCCTGTAAACATGTGTGTGAGAGGCCGCAGTGGCCGAGTGGTCAGACCATTCGCCTCCCACCAAGACGATCCGGGTTCGATTTATACTAGCTGCCTCGACAAACGTTGTTTTGTCACATAAATAACTTATTGAGGGTGTGTAAGGATGTGGTATATAAGTGGAAGAGGTCTAATAATAAAGAAATTAATAAATAATAATAATATAGCAGCGACACCTGGTGGGGATAGACAGGTATCAGCTCGTGGGGATAACTGATCAATTATCACTTACACAGTTATCAACCGGGTTCTAAAATTATTAAATTAAAAATATTTACTAAACAATAGCACTTAGGAGTATAAAAATAGATAAAAAAACTATTCGCAGACGTACCGAATGTATATACAAAATTTCATTGAAATCGATTAAGCTTTTCGGAGGAGTATGGAAAGAAACACTGTGACACAAGAATATATATATAGAGGAAATTTTTACTGTAATGAAAGTTTTTTAGTTTTTGGTAGTTTTTATCATAATATGTCAAAGTCCAAATTTGCATAAAACGGGTTTACGATTTAAAGGAAAACAAACTGACTTACCGAAATGATAAAAAAATTCAAATTGAGTAAATAAGTTGTAGACTACAAGGTCGCCTATATAGAAACAAAAAAGTAATAATAAACTTTTAATTACAATTTAAAAAATTTAAAACTTTTTTAATTACAAAAGTATTTTATTGATTGTTTTATATACGAAACCTTGTAGCCTACTACTTCGTTATTTAGTGTGAATTTTTTCAGTTCGGTTAGTTCGTTTTCCTTTAAAGCATACAACCCTTATAAAACAACTACGAAAACTAAACAATTTTCATTATAGTAAAAAAAAAAATTGTCACTATGTATATCTACAAAAAAAACCATATCTTGTTCAAATATAAAACATTTTAAAACCATAAGATTTTTTCATTTTTGCGCTCCCTTAAGACCTCGATGTTGAGCGCTGACCAAAACATCTCGCTCACTTGCATGTGTGTATGTAAATATACACATAAGCCTACTTATCCGAGACTAGTGCGGGTTATGTAATAAGAGAAATATGGTTGTAGTCTGTCGTGCCGCACAGTAGGTCCTGGTCGGGCATTTTGAATTAAGACGAATAACACGTGACACGCTACTACTCCGTTCATGCACTAGGCGAGATTTTCTTTCAAAAGTTGGTAATAACGTCGAGTAGATAGCGAACCCGAGGGCCGGTATCACACCCGGAGAGACAGACTTTCAATCTGGCCTGCCGTCCCCTGAAATATGAAATGTGATCCTATTACAGACCAGCCACGGATTGCTACGGGCGGGGAAAACTGGAATACTCAGAGGAAACCCACCAACCAACGGCGACTTCCGCTTCGTCTCCCACATGCGAAAAATCCAGAACCAGTCCGACAGCTAAATCGAACCCGGGCAGCCTTGGCGGAAGGTGAGTGGTGTGACCCCTAGGGCTACATAATAATGAAACACACGAGAGGTTGGTGAACCGATCCTTTTAAGGTCACGCCAGACAGTTTAACATCAATTTTGAAAATACCATTTAAAGAAACTTTTCTTATAAAATATATAACAATTTGTACCAAACTTTTATATCAATAAACTTAATACAAGTTTTGATTTTCAACCAAAATGTCACCCCATTTTGTTACTAAAAAAGCTAAACTCAAACAATTTTTTTATATGTAACGAACAGTGAATTGTTTTGCAAAAATATATACACAGAATTGTACATTGTGTGAACAATTTTACTTTTGAAATATTTCAAAATTCTTTGTTAAGTGAAGTTCCAAGTTTTCTTTGCACAAACGTGAATAAAAAGACTACCTAGCATAACCTTAAAGAACTGCCTGATGGATGTAAGAAAACCTTCTGCAGGTTTGAAATATAGTGCAGAGCCTTGTCCCGCATTCCTCGCAAGTCCCAGAAATAAACCGCGCCATTACTAATAGTTTGCCGTAATTCGCGAGGGCATTCTTTCTTAAAGAAGGAAAGAGTTATGTTTAGGTGGGGGGAGGGAGGGGGCAGAGACGCAGCTGTGGCCCGTCTGCGCGGTCCCCAGTCGTAAATCCAGCGAGCCCGCCCAGGAGTTACAGTCGCGGGGCTAATCGCGAGAGAGCAGACACAATGTGGCTGTGACGTAAGACCTCTTGGGCGGCAAGCAGATAGGATAAATCACACTTACGTCTTGTCGCTGAGACTGTGACTTGTGTCTAGCCGCTGAGACTGTGCCGCACATTCGGCAATCGTCGGAAATGCTCGGGCCCTTCCTCGATTCAGCACCGCTCCTCTTCCCCTATCCGTTTCGTCACGTGAATGCTTGTTCACAATCGGTACGAAATAAATGGTTTCATGACCAATCAGAAAATAATCAACGAGAAAGAACTAATTTGCTATTAGACTTGGCGCAGAAAACACAGAGATTAAAAAAAAAAACAGCTATACAATATTGTCATTTCAGTTTTTTGAGCCATAACATTGATTCAAATTGTATTATCAAAATTTTCTCTTCGACAAAGCATAGGATATATTCTTGGTAAACTGCTCGACATAAATAATAATGGAATATTTCATTAATTTGCCATGCAGGATCACTGCAAGAAAATTCTTGAAAGTTAGCCTATAATTCTCTTGTAATGATTCTGCATGACAAACTCTAGCTTGCGACTATAAGAAAACGCGAAATTTTCAGGTCTCTATAGTCATTTCACGTCTATATTACCATTTAGTATGTGGCTAAATGCAAGTCTTTGTAAACAGCGAGGATACTCGGCTTAAAAGATCAGTAGCAGGTAGTGAAGTGGCCATGCCCTGCATCAATGAAATTTATCATAATTATATTAGAGTCACGGGGGTAGCATAAGGTGAGAATGAAGGCGAGGGGAGTGAAGCCAAGAGGGGAGAGAGGTAGCCACCAAATTTTCCCGCCGCCATAATGCTTTAACCTTAAATGTACACATCAGACTGGTATATTTATGATAAATTAATGTATTATGCTTTTTAATTGATGTTTTAGGTTGAAAACTAATGTTTTAACCCTGTTTACTCACCTCCTAACTAATATTTCCTCAATTTTTTTATTAGTCGGCCGCATATTGATACCAGCCACGTCAAGCGTTTGTTTGGTTACAATTCCCGGCGACATGCTCCATCTGGACCCTTCTAACATATTTGATTATAGTAGTCTCAGAAATCCACGGTAGAAAGAAAACAGGATGACCTACGAACACCACAATCCCAGTTATAAGTTTGGGCGACGCGGAAGTACATGCACACGCATCCATCCCACCGCGACTTTCCTTCCGAAAATTATAGCCACGTAGTTTCCGGAAGAAAAAATTACGCTAACTTTCATCCTAAACGTCGCTGAATTGCCAGAAACATGACCACCGACCCTGGAATTTCACGAGTTCATATGAGAAGTTAGATTTCGGGCTCTAGTGAGTTACTTTCGTGGTAGTGCGAGTGTTTACAACTCTCGTCCTTGAGGACTCTACAACAATACAGATTTGCCAAAAAAAAATTCTCAACTCTAGCCTGATGGAACTGTATTAGCCTTGCCAACTTAACTCTGTAATACATACGAAGGAGCCAACAGAGTGCGCCGACACTGCACTACATATGATAACAAAACACGAACAAAGCTGACGAAGCAAATTTAGAGTTTAAAAAATATTGTGGGTCTGGAATGTGAAGAGTGCGAGAAAAATCCCAAATAAACGTGTAAAAAGTTCGTGTGTGAATTATTGAAATTTTACGTGACTGAAATCAACTGACTTTAGGCTTCAATGTTATCATTCCAGTATCTTTATACAGTTCTGTCATTTTGGCAATTTAAATGAGACAGTCTTAAAAGTAAATGCTGTGCATATACTTCGTCAAAACTCAAATGTAATAAGGTCGGTGACAATATAACTAAATATTTTTGAAACACGCATGGTGAAGTAGTAGTAAAACACTCGCCTCGCATTCGGGAGGAGACAGGTTCGATCCCCGGCTCCGACCATCCTGATTTCGGCTTTACAGGGATTTCCGAAATCACTCCACGCAAATAGTGGGGTGCTTCATATATAAGTTATACGAACCATGTTATGCATTAAGGAACCAAGCGACAATTTTAATTATTGTAAAGTTTAAAGTTAGTAGCAAAAAGATGCATTTCAAACTCTCATACGTTAAAAATTTATATTTCCTTTTGTGGAATAATGTTCTGTAAGACTTCCAAACATGCAACTGGAACTAAATGACACGGTTCAGCTTTGAGCATAGATTTCCTTAGTTGCATCACAATTGCACTTGGTTCTTTTATGCATAACATGGTTCATATATATATACACATACACATACATACAATATACAAACACTATTGCCTATTGTTGACAATGCTGTCTTCAAGAGTGCTCAAGTTACCATGAACAACTTACACATCTTCTGAAAAGAGAGCGAGAGAGATACTGAAATAAACCCCTTGCTAGGTTGCCTGATACAATTCGGTGAACGAAACACAATTACGAAGCAGCCACTGCAGTAGTAATAATAATAATGATAAAACTATATTCCTCCAACGTGTATCAAAGATGAAATTAAAAACTCCGCAACCCAATCACGTTTCCATCCTAAGGAAACACTGCCCCCGCCGTGGTAAATTATCTGCCTGATGAAAAAAGTTTTGAAGATAGGAGTTACGCGCTGAAATACGACTTTTCCAATCCCAAAGACGCTTGCTGTCGGGCAAAAGAAAACGAACGGGACGATTGGAAATTGCTAAGTAGGGCGGGACAGCGCTGGTGAATTCATGACCAAGTTCTTAGGATCATTTTCTGAATCCTCTACCATCACTATTTCTAATGACAGCGTACTCACCTTCACTCAAAAATATGCCAGAAATAAACTCGTAATGTTACGGCCGTGTTTGAAAAAGGTCGGGCATGGATCTTGCTATAGCATTTAATTTCAAAATATCATTCAAGTTCGAGGTTAATCGAGAATTGTAAATCTGAAGAGGTTTTCCTTTAGTTAATGATGCCACCATTGATACACCCTTTAAAAGTTAGTTGGACCTAAGTTTTTTTTTTGTTTTAAAAGCAAGAAAACGGGGAGGGCGATAAGTCGACTCCAATGCGTGCGTTCAACACTGCTTCGCCTCTAAGCGCAGAGTAGGGGCTACTAAACTAGCGTGCAAAGTTTTCATAGAAAGTGTTTTCCAATAGGACTTTAAGCGGTGACCCTATTATTTTATTTGTGGAACGTATGAGGTAAAGTCCATCGCAGGTCGCCATAATTTTGTTTTACAATTACGGTTGGTAGTTTTCCAGATACAACAATCTAAAAAAAAAAAAAAAAAAAAAAAGCCATTTTTACCATTTTTGAGAAGCTTGGTAATTACGTTTTTAATAAGCTAGCGGTATTTTTAAAACGCTAAAGACATATTTTTAAGTGTGTCTTCATTTCGTAGACATACATACCTAAAACACGTTTAATAGTTATGGGTGAAAAAACATTTTTCGTACCACGCTAAATCACATCTCATGCGCCAGGTCCAACTAACTCTTAAAACTTATGAGTAGGGACTTGAAAATTCGCGTTCTCATTTGGGCAATTAGCTAGATTTGAAAGAACTGTAAGTTTATAACTCTATTACAATTGGTCTTAAACGGCTCGCATACCGCGCGCTTAAATGCGTTTCAACTTGTTCGTAAATACGATTTTTACGAAACTATTCCATTACGCCCATTGTGTCAATGTACAAAACGAAAATACACTTCATACGATGACGTAAGGGTCGTTTGAAAGCATCACGTCGATTATAAAAGTCATTTCGTAGCCCCTCAAAATGGCTAAAAACAGCTTTTTCGACATGTTATAGCTTAAAATCTACTCGCAGGATTCGTGAGAAATTACCGTAGAAGCATGCCATGGAATTCGCTTAAAACTTTCCATTAGGGAGGACCCGGGTTCGATCCCCGGCTCCGGCTATCCTGACTTCAGTTTTTCAGATTTTAATGAAATAGTTCCAGGCGAATGCTGGGGTGGTTTCTTAACAAAGGCCATGGCCGACTCCTCTCCCAGCTCCTGTCATTGTACCAAGTTGTATGTCGCCGTCTGTAATGACCTCGCTGTCGACGAGACGTTAATTCCCATTACCCTATATTACCTTACCTTAAAACTTTCAACCAATAAAAACATGGGGTTACCACTGATAGTGTGAGTCGGGAAAGTGTTCTACGGTACCACTGCACGTCGTTTCAGTGTCTTGCGGTAGAGGTGATACCACACCAGATGAGCCGGTCAACATCGCCCTTGGCGCCGTGCCTAACTCACACAAACACACGGCCAGCAGGCGGGCGCCTTAACTTATTGGACAGCTCCCCGTTTCTGCTGAGCATATTTCAAAGAAGCTATACCAAATGCAAGCTCCATATCGTGCGGTATCACTGCATCAGAGAACAGCCAATCAGCAGCTACTTTTAACATGAGCACACGTATACCCTTGGTGGCTATTATTAGAGCCGCGATTTTATGGCGAAAAGATTTTTGCAACATTTGGTTTCGATGCGTCATGTGCACACCTGCAGCTCTGCTACATCGTCTGTGGCTGGATGAATTTACTCTCACTTGCCTTGGCAAATCATAGACGTACAGACTCACAATAATCTTATTCTGATTGGTGCAGTAAAATGAGAAACGTGTCTGAACATAGAAGCGCTGCCAATAACCTTGAAACAGAACTGCCGATGTGCACGTGAGTCACTGAAAAAAACTGGGGCAAAAATCTTTTCGTGACAAAATCGTGGCCCTAGCTATTATGTAAGTCATTACACCAGCGATTTTGCCCGGTCTCTAGGAATTATAATTATTCATTATGGTTAGAGACGGGAAAAATTCGCGGGTTCACTGACATGAAGGCTAGCCTCCAAGAATATATAACTCTAGCATACCTCAGCTGTTCATTAGCTGCTCACTTCTACGATGAAATGGGAATGCGTTTAATTGAATTTTTGTTATCAGCTGGGAGACTTCCAGAAGGTGTCATATAAGTCAAGGACCAATTGCGAAAGTGACACGAACATACCGCTGCTGGAATTCTAGCTTGTGCCTAAAATAAAACGCGACTTTTCCAGGTTCGCTATTATGGTTTATCGCGAAAATGTTTCGTGCCAACATACGCTTGGAAACGCTGTAGTTTCTCGCCACATTTTGATCGGGCGATAACGCCTGACACTCCGTCCCTGTCTGCCGACCAAGTTTTACAATAGTGGGATTCCTATTGGCTCAGTCAAATTGGGTAACAGATCCACGTACAGCGAAAAGCCAGCGAGCTTTTTGATAAGCTGAACGTACGTTGAAACCCAGAAACAGTCAACTTTTCCCGCGATAAACCATCATCTCTAATTACTAGGGCCACGATTTTGCCGCGAAAAGATTTTTGCTCCACTTTGTTTCAGTGTCTCTCGTGCACATCGGTAGCTCTGTTTCAAGGTTATTGGCAACGCGTCTTTGTCTCTCATTTGACTGCACCAATCAGAATAAGATTATTGTGACTCCTTACGTCTGTAATTTGCCAAGGCAAGTGAGAGTAAAATTATCTAATTACGGGCGATGTAGCAGACCTGTAGACGTGCACATGACGCATCGAAACCAAATGTTGCAAAAAAATTTTCGCCATAAAATCGTGGCTCTACTAATTACACAACACAACTACCTATCTGAAAATAAAATGATTAACAATGATTTTGACCGTACAGCTGTAGAATATTATACGAACCAATTACACACCCGCATTTCATCGGAGGGGTGGAGGGTATATTTTCGCTGTATTTGTTATAAATTTATCGATGAAAAATTAAACGACCCGCACCTGACAGTTGAACTGCTCTGCTGTAGCTTCGAGTTTGGACAACGGAAACATTGCAAGCCTGTTGAACGTTTAGCGCCTAAGAGCGACAGAATAGAGTGTGAGTGTCTTATTGTCGTCCTTATTGTCGTCGCTTTGTTTCAGACGAGCAAACATCTCCAGATATGCGGCGCAATTGAAACTTAAACTCCTCTTCACACAACTTACTGCTGCTTATGAACATACACAATTCAAAACGGTAAAGAACATTTCCGTCCAATCGATAACGTATCTTTTCTACGCTATTATAATATGCAACACCCATCACCATTTGCTTATAATCATTTAGTTTTCGCAATTTTTTTTTTTTGTTTCTGTTCTTACTTTAGCATTTTTGTTGATAGTAATGTCGATTATAATTACTCACCGAAATACAGCACCACAAAAGCACTTACCTGAAACAAACAGAAAAATTGTGTTATTCACACAAATTGTGGTACATTACAAAACATTTTTTAAAATTCTAAACACACGACATGCAAATCTAAGCAAAAACATTTACAGGCAATTACTAGAGACCGGAAAAATTCGCGGGTTCAATGACCTGTAGGCTAGTCTCCAAGAATATATGTGAAATCGTGCAGACAGCAGTTGTACATTGGCTGCTCGCTGACAGTGAAATGGGCCTGTATTCAGTTACATTTTCATTATTGGCTCAGCTACTTCCAGGAAGTGTCGAGTAAGTCAACTGCCAATTGTGAACGTGATACAAACTTGTAGTTGCTGGAATTCTAGCTTGCGCATAAAAGAAAACGCGAATTTTTCAGGTATCTAGCAATTACACACTAAATTTAAATGACAGTAAAAATTTCTACTGAGGGAAGCGAATAAAGTCATGCAAAAATGATAAATTTATAAAACCCTCGAAAATATTTATAATATCTACCGTAAACGACACTTTTTAATTACACAGTATCCTAAACATTATGTATCAAAAATGTGTATACAGTCTTGTAAATAAATGGAAATGAAACATCCACCGCTCTATACATGCTACGAAAAAAAAGGTATACTTACTTATACGTTTCAAACATGGAAATTATTACGTTACAAACAAAAACATCTCTAAAATTTTCTCAACGTTGTTCTGGTTTGGTTTTATTACATTATTGTGTTACGCACATATACATATGAATAAACATATGTTAAATATATAATTATATAAATATATGTAAATGTATTATATACGTACAGACATACGGACATGAAAATGTTGGGTTTCGTTTTTGGGCGCTAGCTAGAATTCAAGCAACTTCGAATTCCTGTTAATTCCATTCACAATTGAGAGCTGAGCCCTTAATAAAGAAGCTACGAGATGCAAGTACACTTATGTTTAGATATGATTGTATATCGCGAAAAGGTTTTGTGCCACTTGAAAACGCTGTAGTTTCTTCACTGTTAAAAATTTCCGTAAATTCACGGAAATATTTACAGAAAAGTACTGTAATTTTACGGAAGTGACTTCCGTAATATTTTGTTTACGGAAATGTGTCCGTATTGACAGTTTACGGATGTTTGACAGTAACTTTCCATAAATTCATGAAAATATGTTTCTACAATTTTAAAGTGTATTTTACTATGTTTCTTTAAAAACGTGGTATTAATAATCACTATGAATCCAGGATGTCAAATACAAAAGTTGTCTCTTATAAAGTTGATATCTTACCATTGCATGGAACTCATTTACTCATAAATTGTCACTATGGTTCAATGGTTAGAGCTTCTGCCTGGTAATTATAAGGTCGTGGGTTCGAATCCTAGCAACTACGAAAAATTTCTCAGGTTACTGCGTCAGAATCTCGATAACACATAGCTAATAAGAAAATGTAGTATTTCTAGAAAATTGAGTACTAGTTGATTACAGAAAGTTAAATTTTTTTGCGGAAAACGGATTGTCCGTTATTTTTCGGAGGGTTCCGTTATCAAGAAAACTGAGTGTCTCTTACTTTACGAAGATTTCTGGATAATTTTTTGCCAATACTTTTCCGTGTTGTGACATGTATGATTGGGTGATATACGTTTGACACAACGTAGCTGGCTTCAGATCAATAATAGGCATCAAATATTGCAATATCGGGATCCTTACTGGCTCAGCCAAATAGGGTAACAGCTCCAAGTACAAACTAAAGCCAGTAACCTTCTAGTAAGCTGAACATGTGTTGAAACGAAGCAAACAGTCAAGTTTTCCCGCGATGTATCATCATCTCAAACCATCATTTCTACTTGCTGTACGTTGTATCACTGTGTCGGCGGGCAGCCAATGAAGGGTTGAGTACTAAGATATTCCTGAAGGACAGCTGGCAGGTCGGCGAACCCGCGAATTTTCTCTCTCTCCAGAGATGGAGAGAGAGTCATTTAACTCACTTCTAAAATTATGTTACAATTTCGTGAATTTGACATAGAAGTCATAATGATATCATGGGTATGATTTGTGATGAGCGAGGCGTGGCATTAAAATCACGTAATGAGCCAACTGTTACGCGGATCAGAACGCTTGTCAAAAACGCATTTCGATTACGTACCACTTGCTGCAGAAATAAGTGGTGTTTTTGCAGCGCGGACTCGCCGGCGGGAGCTGGGAAGGGGATCGACAGTTGCCAGGCAACCGCGCCCCGCGATTCTTTCCAGATGAGCGGAGCCATAACCGACGTTCGCCAGCGCAAATCGGCCGCTGCTACATCACGACGCACGTCGCGTCACACGGGAAACTGGGCGCGTTTCTAATTCCTCTTGACATGTGCTGGTCCAGAGGGTGTGTGGGCCAGGAGTGTGGACACGGAACACCGTTCATCCCGCTGTTCCGGTCGATAGAGTAACGATCGACGGCGTTTAGGGGCCTCCCTAGATAAGCTATGTTTGTGTGTGCGAGAAAGGAGCGGTAAGGTTGCCGCTGACCGACGTATGTAACGTATTATCGCCTCCCCGCGCAAGCCACTCAGCTCACGTGCAGTACTATACTGTTATCCTTTTTCCTATGGGACTTTAAGCCGTGATCATATTAATTTATTTCTAAGCAGCAGAGTTCAAAGTAAAACGCTTTTTTTATGGTTCTGTTTTTCGAATCAGGTCATTATTCCGGAAAAGCTGTATTTGGCCATTTTGAGGGGCCTAAAAATGTATGATTCTAACTGACGTATCGAATAATTAAAACTATAGCGACATAGTTTGAAGTGTGTGTTCTTTTCGTACATATACAAAATAATGCTCGTAGGGAGGCCCCTTAAGGCGAAGTGTTAATACAATTTTAATGCATTTCCAGTTTTTGAGACATGACATGTATTCAAATTGTATTATTAAAGTGTTCCATTAGACAAAGCATAGGATATATTATTGGTAAACTGGCTGACATTAATAATAACAGAATATTTCATTAATTTGTCAAGCAGAATCACCGCAAGATAATTCTTGAAAGTTAACATATAATTATCTTGCAATGATTCTGAACGACAAATTAATGGAAAAATCCATTGTTATTCACGCAACCAGTTTACCAAGAATAAATCTTAAAAATTTGATGATAAAATTTTAATAAATGTTATGGCTAAAAAACTGAAAGTACAATAAAATTCTATTACCTGTGAGTGATGGGAGGAATTATTGCCAGCGACCACGGGTTCCTAGTTATTACTTATTTAATTATTATTTTAGAACCTTAAACTGGGTCTTAAAACAAACCTTAAAACAAACACAGATATGTAATTGAAAACTGTTTTTATATATAATCTATTTCTCAAAACACACACAATTTCCTAACATGGTTTAACGTTAGCAAGATCTTCAAATGCTCGTAAATAACTTCCAACTTAATAAGAGTAACATCAGAAGTGGCCACCCTCGATTTGCAGACATATTTTCTACAGTCTGGATTTTGAGACATTTAATGATTTCTTAGGCTGCAGGGCATGCGTAATGCCCTCCTCTTGGTTCGACGACAACAGAAGCGATGAGTGAAATGGTTTCATGTCTTCGGGCACACAATCATACAGAAGAACTCCAGCTCACCGAGTTAATTGTACTACTTACGTTTTTTTTTTCGATGGAATGTTGAACCATTTTCAATTGGCTTGTTTTTAATTCATCGTCTGAAATGATTATGGAGCCACAAAATTATGTGAGTGCAAAGGAAACGCCACAAGCCAACAGCAACATCCGCCACGTTTCTCCACTGCACCAAACCGAGCGAGGCACATGCCACATTGGACAATCCTTCGGGAAGACCCGGGTTCGATCCTTGTCTCCGGTCATCCTGATTTTGGTTTTCCATGGTTTCCCGAAACCTCTCCAGACGATTGGTTGGTTTCTTTAACAAAGGCCATGGCCGACTCCTCTCCCAGCTCCTGTCATTGTACCAAGTTGTGTGTGGCCGTCTGTAGTGACCTCGCTGTCGACGGGACGTAAAAAACAATATTGCCTCACCCACTGCACCAACGTGGTCCCTGCAAAAATCTTCCAGAAATAACGTGATGCACGGTCACGGAGATCTGTTAAGGGTGTTCAAGTGCGATGTAATCATAATTTTATATTTTTATGAAATATTGTTAGTTTTGTAGACGATACTTGTGAGCACATTTTACTCTTACGAAACAATTTTAGCTCTCATAGTTTTCTCATAACTGTGGGTCAAAGTCAAAATTTGCTTGTTACACTGCAATTGAAATAATAAAAAAACAACTGACCTACTTGAACAAAATAATTCACTGAGAACTTACAACCCATGAGCTATGCAATAAAACATTTTTAAAAAACCCGCAACGTAATATTTTGAATTTAAAAAAACGCAAAAGTTCAGAAAAAAGTACCAAATTCAGCAATTATTTTAAAATACAAAACAGTTCGTGGGATGTTTTCAAATGTTTTATTATTTGACGCATAGTATGTTATTTCACTGTGAATTATTTCACGCAAGTAAGTCAATCGGTTTTCATTATTTGCATGGCAGCAGAACATGCAAATTTTGACTTCGTCGCACCGTTATGAGAAAACTACGAAATCTAAAATTATTTCGTAAGAGGGAACTGCAGTAACAAGAATCGTCTACAAAAGTAACACTATTTCATATAGATATAAAATTATGACTTTATCGCACTAGAACACCCTTAAATAGGCCGTTTGGGCGTAGGTAATTTGCGCGTTAGAGGAGATGGTGCGGAAGCAGTAAGGACGACACAACATCCGCATCACGACTCACACTAGCCTCTAGGCGGAAGTAGTCGAACTGGCATGCTGTCTTCTCGCCGACAACTCGTCTGTATGAGACATTCAGTAGTGACGCTTTCATTTTATAACGTAATATTGACGATGCTGTTTTCTAAATGTCTATTGCATATACCTTTGTAAAGATTCAGCGTCAAAATTTTCATACCTAAAAAGGACTGCAAAAACACCCATTTTCGGAAGCGTAAAAATAAACTTTGAGATAACTGAAATACATGAAATGAATATACACACAGTTAACGTTCTCTGACTCATATTACTAAGCAGGCATCATTTAAGCACGCTAAACACTTTTCGAATAATCAGGCAACGGCCGAAGCCCTGCACGCCTTGCAGCGGTCTGGCCAGTCGGTCACCTTAAGAATTAATTGAACTGGAATGTGAGCCGTGCTGTAACGTGGTACGGAAAGTAATTTTTCTTGTGTAGCCTAACTATTAAAAATGTTTCCAATGCGTTTAGCTGCGAAAATAAGACACTCTTCAAACTGGGTCCTTATGGTTTTAAAAATGACGTCCACTAATGAAAAAACATGGTTAGCAAGCTACTCAAAAGTGCTAAAAATAACTCATTCACGTCACACTGAGAAAATATCACCCGTACTAGTAAAACTAAATCATATAATCCTGCATTGGACTTTACCACATATTTTCCACAAATAAAATAACATGGCCATCACAACCATCAAGTTACGTTGAAAAAACATTTTCTGCGAAAACACTGAACGCTAGTTTAGTCCTTCGCGCCTAGAGGCGATGAGGTGTTTGACGGACGTGTTTTGTTCGACCTATCGCCTTCCGCGTTTCCATGCCTCAAACGTACAAAAAAAAGCCTGCACCACCTTGTCAAGTGCTCTCTGGACAACCCCGTCCGGGAGTGACTCTCGAAGGGCTGGGGGCGACGCCCTGCTCAAACAATTCGAGGACGGTCCCAAGTCTTGCTATGCCCGCCCAGGCCACGCTGTTCTGTGGCCGCTTTGATGGGCAACTTCGCAGAGGTCAGTCCCCGGGAGGAGGGGGAGGGGTTGTATGAAGGAGGTGGGAGAAGAGGTGGAGTTGAGAAAGTTGCCGCTTCACTCCGCCCACGCTGTGTTTACTTAGGATGAGTCGTCCTTCCCTCTCTACAAGAACAATAACGAAGCAGCGACGTGTGTTGATTCTAATACCATTCATCAATTCCCATGAGACCAACAACTAGTTACACTGTTATAAACTTCATATGCACGTCTCGTCGACAGCGAGGTCATTAGAGACGGTGACACAACTTGGTACAGTTACAGGAACTGGGACAGGAGTCGGCCATGGCCTTTATTACTGAGTCACCCTAGCATTCGCCTGGAGTAATTTCGGAAAGTCCTGGAGAACCTATGTCAGGATCGCAGGAGTCTTGGATTGAACCCGGGTACTAGCGAATGGGAGTCCAAGTTTTAGAGTTGTCCCACTTCCGGTTAACTTCCTAAGTATGGTAAGTTTTTAACCCATGCACACAGAATGGGAAACCTGCATACTTCAGATTCTAAACAGACAAATGTTTAACACTGTTACAATGCAAGTCTGGTAATATCAGTACACATTTCGCTGTTTCCTAAAAATATACAGGCGCACTACCAACGATATGTGGGAGAAATTTTTACCATATCTACTTTCGTAACACTCGTGTACATCAGCAAGGTGAATTTACAAATAGTTCTTACGGTGTAAAAGCAACGTGAACTTTTTTTGTGAAGTGTTTCAAGGTTCAGTAACAAGTAGGGAGTCATTTCGGAGACGTGGAGACTTTCTTAACTACGCCGTGAATTAAAATTTTGGTGACAATGATTTTATAAAAGCCATTTATGTGTGAAAAATATTCCATGCTGTATCTTGCAAACTGTTCATTTACTAACTTTATAATCTACACACTTAGGAGTTGTGTTTTTTTTATGGTTATGTATGATCACTTTACAAAATGTTTAAATTGATGTAGGGACTTTTTTTCAGTCTGTTTCAACACCGCGTTGCTAATTTGCGCACTGTTTTCAATCGCTGCAGCTTGAAGCTCAGTATCTCAGGGAAAATGTCTGCACCAGTTACTATTGCAACTATTGTTGAGTCAGACGTGTCGGCACGTTTGTACTTAAAATATGTTTGGCTTTCAAATGTTTCAGTCTGATGGCCGTCAACTTCCCATCAAATGAATATAATCTCGGAATAATTTTTGCCATAGGATGTGTGACAAACCAACTGGTTTTTAACCCCCGACGCAAAAAGGGGTATTATAAGTTTGACATGTCTATCTGTGGATCTGTGTGTGTTTGTGGCATCGCAGCTCCTAAACGAACGAACCTATTTTGATGCGGTTTTTGTTTTGTTTGAAAGCTGACGTGGTTGAGATGGTTCTTAGCTATAATTTATGCAGATCTGTTCAGGTGTTTGATGATCATCATCTCTTTTCTAGTTGTTGAAGGGATGTGAGCAACTGCGCTACTTCATTACTTGATTTGTTTCTTTCAAATTTTTGTTTGTTGCTTATTGTCTCGTGCTTATTCCTTTTTTATTACTGTTGGTTTTCTGCTTTTCAAAAACATTCGCTACATAGCTATTTCATGTATGTATCTAACAAATCCATTAAGTTTGTAAATAGGCTAAGTGTAGATAGCGTAAGAAAGAAAAACATGATGAATCTAAAGCGACGAGCATGTATTTATGATTTAATGTTTTTTTTACTAATTAATAATTATTGGTCGGATGTATCGGATTAATAAATCTCTTAGAAATAATTTATTTTTCGAGAGAGCAATTTTAAACTTTGTTCGTGATTCCCCCGCCTTATGTGACACGTGTGAAGTTCGTGCAGAAGGAGAGGACTTCCGGGGATGATGTTTCGACTGTCAAAGACCGTCTGTTAACACAACAACAAAATACCTTGCGGTTCTTGAATACCCAGCTCGCACAAGGGGATGAGCGGAGAGTCAAAAACGAGGTGTGGTAAAACATCAGCACTGCCACTTCTGCCCCCGGACGACGCGGCCACAAGCGTATTAAATTCGCCGCGGCGACATAACGCAAACCGTGTCGGCGTCAAAGCTGTGTACACTGCTAATTACGAACGTGGCGTGGACTCGCATCTCCCTGATTAACCTCGGTGTGGTCAGCTTACCGCCGCGACCTTCCTGGTGACCTCTAGCTGTCCTTGGTGGTTGCGAGAGGGGTAGGGGGTGGTCACACCCAACAATGACTACACACATTTTCTGGGCATTAATTCAAGATTGACGTCCGTCACATATTATGCTGGAATCACAACAGCGCGTCAGACGAGACGCGAATAAAAAAAACTCGTCAGCCAATCAGCTAGGAGGCTTCGGTAACATCAGCGTGACCAAACCGGCGGAAGCGACGAAAATCCCGAATATTAAGTATTTTTATTTTATTCGTGTCGCAAACGTGACAAAGCTGAATAACGGAATTTAATTTTGTGCCCAGATGTTGGTGAAACTGGAGACAACAGCTGTTCATGACTGCTCGCCGGCACGGTGACATCTAGAAACATACATTTTTTTTATCTTTGTTTCAGTGCATGTGCGCATTGGCAGATCTATGCTTCATGGTTATTGGCAGCGTGTCTTTGAACATACGCGACTCTCATTTGACTTCACCAATCAGAATAAGGTTAATGTGACTTCATACTGCTGTTATTTGCTACCATATCCCCGGGACACATACGAGTTAAAACCTCCAATCTCTGACCATGAAGCAGAACTGAAAATGTGCGCGTAAGGCATTCCAACTAAATGGTGCGAAAATATTTTCCCCACAAAATCGTGACTCTAGTGTAACCACAACATTACTTTTCGTTCCAGCATTTCGTTGTTTCTATAATATTGCCTCGGCTCCATTTAAAAAATTTATTTCAATAGCTTCTTGTCACTACATAACGATAACCTCCAGTATGGCAGCCGTAGTTGTTTACAGTAATTCAATTTATTTCCGCCTACTTGCAATACAGCTATTTTAAATACCCACTGGCATTCCCAAATACGAAAATAATGTCACAAATACAAGCATACTTAAAAATATTGTGATTTACTTATAATAACAAACAAAAATCTCTTATTTTAAAAAAATGCAACTTACTACCAACACGGCGGTTCTTATTGTATTTACCACGCGCAGACGGACTCGTGTTAGCAATAACGAGAATTTTTAGCATCGCTTTGATCCGTCCGCGTGGCGTCTGTCGTGTATAGTGATTCCAGCAAAATGCGTCACATTTATACATCAATACAACTGGATGTCGG
Organism: Medauroidea extradentata; assembly: GCA_003012365.1. Classification (NCBI taxonomy): domain Eukaryota; kingdom Metazoa; phylum Arthropoda; class Insecta; order Phasmatodea; family Phasmatidae; genus Medauroidea; species Medauroidea extradentata. Next base: position 10,504 of record PNEQ01121281.1, on the reverse strand, counting down.
CCTCACTGGTCCTGCTCAAAAACGTCCTTCGGTCCGCAACAAATCGCGCGCACATTATTGGTCAGGAACTGCCTGATTGTGTTTGTATTAAAAGAGTCTTGACATATGCAGCGTTTATAAATACGTGAGGAAAATTCTGAGGTTTTAACGATAGTTAAAACATCGATCGATAATGCGGGTGTAGAAATGAACCAAGAGAAACGAAGTAAAATATTTTAACTTCAGTAAGTTTGAGAGGGTAAAAAATTGGGGGATTATTTTTGGTCAAATTATAAAAAAAAATTGTGCAAATTCAGGGAACGTTTAGGGGATTTTCTGATTTCTAGTGACCTTGACTTTGCAATCCAGTAGCCTATGGATCGTGTCGTCAAATCACAGCGGATAAGTCCTCCCTCGCTGAGAATCCACTTACAAATGTTGACTTTTTATGTACACATTACTGCCAAGTAATCATTCAACCTACAAAGAGCGTACGTTAAGTAATTTCAAACACACAGCCGATGCCATCCGTTGTAGTTTGGCGGCCGAACCGTGAGCAAAACAATTAAATGAGTAATTTAGACACTGCACAATCCATCATGTCTGTCAGGCGCAGACAGGCGCTCGTTCACATCACGATTATGATTAACCGGTTGCGTTTAATGTCACATTTACTGGAGCCATAAAACATTTCTGATGAAAATATGGCTGCACTGAAGCCACCACCACTGACTTAAAATATCAGCTTTTATTTTTAATAGTTACTCGAGAGCATTCACACGAGACGTAGAGGGTTTAAAAGTTTAGGTATTTAAACCGCATCTACATCTTCAAGATGACCTAACATTAATCTGGGTTCTGTAAACTATCAAGCGTAGTTACATTTTTCCGAAACTACTACCTTACCTCTAAAGATTTATTAAATTAATTACTTAATTGTATCTACATTTCGCGAATCTAACTTAGCTTCTATTGGTCAAGTATCTGGAACATTTTAATAATAAGTACATCAGTTGAAAAAATAACCATCCAAATATAATGAACTAGCTGACCCGACAGACGTTGTCCTGTCTTAACGATGACTATTGAAATCGAATTGTTATAATTAATGTCGATAAATAAATCTCAAGGGCAGTCGCTAAGTGTTTTTCTTTTTTCTTTGTTTTCTTGAAAATCCATGTTTTTCACATGGCCAGTTATATGTCGGCTGTTCCCGTGTCGGAATACCAACAAAACTATTTATATACTAAGAATATTGTATGTATATCATAAAGCATTAGAATACTAAACATACTTTTTTTTTATTAATTATAACAATTCGATTTCAATAGTCATCGTTAAGACAGGAAGCACGTAGACAAAATTATGGAAAACAATGTTCGTATTTGTTTAGCATCCTCAAGGCGTAATGGCTCTGAACTAACCGTGATGTACACTAAGAAATTCAGTTTTCTTTATTTATTTTTATCAATAAAATAACTCCGATCGAAGAATTTGTTTTAAACGATATTCAGATTTTTTACATCCTCTTTGTCAAATGTTTATATTGTCCAAAGCACCAAGGTTAAATTAGAAATAATATTACATGGTTGCTAAGTATTCTTAAATTAGTATTCTTAAATTTTCTAATTTTCCGCGCAATTAAAAAAAATTAATAAGAACCTTTTCCTGACAATAACAAACACAACAAAAATAATAGTGAAATCGATCCAACAGTTCACGCGTGTTGGCGTGACCAAGGGAAATAAGGATTAATTTATATATATATATATATATATATATATATATTAATACTATAACCACGTTCGTTTAGAATTAACTATCCCCACAAAATTACATTGAGCATTTACAAGATCTCAAGAGCCGATGCGGATGACGTGAAGTTGAGAGACAAGACAACAGCCATGCCCAAATTCGGATTCGAACCCACACAAAGGCAAATGTTTGGCAGAGTCAACCATATATTTGTTTACTTGTCTCGCCATATACAAACATCCGTATGGTTTTTCTCTGTGTAGGACTTCTCGCACTGTATACACTATGGAGGGCGCCGAACACACAAGTATTTTCAGGATAAAATGAACACTCGAAAACACCATCTAATACTTATTTTTCCTACGTCGTTATTCCTGTAGCAATAATTCATTCTTTTCGTAGAAGAGAACGGTTTTTTGGACATCGATATAATTATACATCACTGAGCACCATATAATATAACTCAATATGTCAAATCCTATCCTTCATACAAATTTTTTTTCGAGGCCATTAAACGTGCGTCCACAATGCTTATCTATAAAAAGGAACCACTTTTTACATTACTTGCGAAAAAAACTTAAACAGGCACTTTTAGAAGCATTACTTTAAAGCCGTTAAACTTAACTAAAATCGGCTTTTCAGCCTGTTGTTTCTCAAGATGTATGTATCGAATTCGTTCGAAATATAGGTCTGCAACTACAATGCACATTACTAGAGTGACAGGTTCAATAAAATGATAGGGTCACAGCTTCAAGTCCCACAGTACAAACAATGGTACAAACGACACGGTGGGAATGCTGCGTGTAAATTTAAGTCCTTGGGCGTAGACGCAATATAATGCTACTTATGCCGGCCGGTATCGTTCGCGGCGCCTCATCGATTTTCGCCTCATACATACAACTACACCCTTCACAAGGCGGCCGCCTTGCGAATTTCATTTTTGTTATGTTACGGACCTTGATCTTGGCATGTAGATCTAACAGGGCCATACGGCAGTGCCAATTATTGAAATATTAATTGGAACATGACCTTAGACGCCCGACTGACTCTACCGGGGTCTGCCGTTCGATTTCTAGCCTCTGGAAGCGCTGTGTGGCTAGCGAGGGAGTTTTCGAGAGGTGCTTCCGTCCCCTCCCCTCCTTCCTGTGGACGTAACCAATGTTCCGCTACTCGCCAGCAGCCACTCGTGAATTATTCACGCTGGCCAGGGACGAAGGTCTACCCCGCAGCTAAGAGCAATGTTGCCACATCAGCGACTTCTCCTCTGAATTCGTGTTTTTGTTCCTCCTGCACTGGCCACACTCCTGACCCCTAAGTCGATAGGGAAATTTGGCTTTATTTTCAATTTTTTTTTCAAACAAATGTAACCAGGCAGAATGTTTCTTCAATTAGTGTAATGGTTCCTGGATGATATTTTTTTTCCATCGCCCACCTCCTCCTTATAACACTAGTCTGCATATTTTCCTCTTACCAAAACAGCGATGTTGGGTTGCATATCTAACAGAATAAACACCGAACTACAAAAGAAAAACGCTTCGTATTTCGAGTCCGATCTACTGCTTTAATGAAACACGCACACATGCATGAATAAGTTATAAGTCGCTATATTTAATGCCGTGAAACTAACATACATAGAGAGGATAAGTTATATTCGGACTATTACTTTAGTTTTCCCAAACGAGCAAACATAATTTAACTCGAATGTCTCGAGGCATGTAAGAGAGCTTAAATCCTAGCTACAGAGATGCTGTGAAAATATTAAGACTTCGGAGAAATCTCCGTAATCCATACAGCATCAAGATTATTTTCGCAAGACCTAGGAATGAATCGGAATACTTGGCAACAACCTTTAGTTAGATATGGTGGAAAATCGTGAGAATATTTTCTGCCAGCATATTCTCCAAACCAATGTAGCGCCCTGTTCCTGGTATGTTTGGCTGATAAGTCAATGTGGCAAGATCTATAGCCGTTTACAGTCAGTCATGGCGCACACAAATTAGAACTGGCCCAGTCAAATAGCGACTCGCCGCAAAATAAAAGCGACGAAAATTATTACATTACATTGAAGCCTATAGCATGTAGTCAACTTCTTCCGCGATATGTCACCATGTCAACGTATAATTGAAGATTATGGTTTATCGCGGGAAAAATCAACTGTTTGCTGGGGTTCAAAGTACGTTAAGCTTATTAAATGATTACTGCCTTCACCTTGTGCGTGGAGCTGTTACCTATTTAGCTGAGCCAATATAATTCCCGCTATTGTAATATTTGATGACTACAATTGGTTTGCATAGGCCTGTAGCTACACTGTGTCAGACGTATATCACCCAATCATATAACGTAGCAAGAAACCACAGTGTTTTCAAGGGTATGTTGGTACAAAAAAATATTTCACTATATACCATAATCTCTACCTATAATCTGTTCCACAAGTGTTCATTTCTGACAGTTGGTAAAATTTAACTAGGTGAAAGACGGCATTAGCTTACTGAATAAGCGAACGAAGTAGGCAGGAAAGAAAATCCGGGAAACCAGTGGCGGTTCGTAGATAGTTGACAGGGAGGGCACAAGTTGCAGAGAACTGTATACTGTTGTGCGCTGGTTGACGCTACAGCCACTCACACGTTGGTATGTAGGTGCCGCTTATTACTGACTGGTCACAACACAATAAGTAGCCAGTAGGTATTTCATGGCCATTGGTATACGGCGGCGCACAGTTCTCGGCAAATTGTGCCCTCACTGCCAACAACCCTCCAGCCGCCACTGCTGGAAACCAAATTATGTATTACAAAAAAACTAACGGTGTATTGCTGTCAGATTAGAGGGCCGCGGTCTGTGCAGTTACTTTGGCGCTCACTTTCCTACCGAGAAGATCCAAGTAAGATTCCTGGGGGATCTACGTGGACTATGCATGCTGAGGTCATCTCGGACGATGCAGCTGTTTTCTCGGGTACCTTCCGTTTCCCCTGCCCCTTCATTCCAGCGTTGCTTCATATTCCCCGCATATCACCCTTCATCACTTATTTTACATTTGAATGTTGCCTTATTTTTTTTCTCTTGGTTTGAAATTCATACGGTTTTAACCGTTTATTTACAAGACACCTTTACTATCAGTTCTGTTGTTTTTGTCCGGCTTACTGCCTCTGTTTCTCTTGCACTTGTTATGTAATGTGAGTGTACATACTCGTTAAATGAAAATGAGAGGTTACAATAGGACAGAGTTATGCGTAAAAAGGATTATTGTTAATTGTTTGCTGTGTATCGTCGTAAAATGTTATCTGCGCAGAATATAAAACCATTTTATGGCTACGTCTGGAAAGACATGCAGAGAAAGCAAAAGGAAAAAAGAAACTGGCATCCACAACAGGACTTCTCGGAACTTTCTGCCCAACGTCGTACATCACGACTGATGCCGAAAGAAAGATCAGGTAGAATGACCTACGGACAGACAATCCAAGGAACTGCCATCTACCTGCATGTAAAAAGATATTTTGTGGCAGCTACAAATTACTGTTCTTAGTATTTAGACGGCAAAATATTTTCTGCGCTCGCCACAAAAACATTTTGTTGTCGGCAATGAAATATTGTGGTAACTAAAAAATTATTTTTTGTTTACTACACAATATTTTAGCTGTTTGAATACTAACAGGTTTTTCTTTCATTTTGTAATTTGCTATACAACAAGAAAGAATTAGTAATTGCATTGAAAATAATGTGATGATTCAACACGAGGAGACATACTCCACTTCAAGGGGCGACCTGGATGAGGGTACAACTTGACCATAAAAGCATACCCCGACTTTGAATAATCTATAACACCACAACCAAACAACACACAACCTAGACTGATCAGTCAAATGAACCGTGGAAAACTGAAGTTTCTTTCTTCATAAAAGTTTAATGTGATCACCTCGATCACACCGAACCATGTCTACGTGATACGCAAACCCGTTCCTCACTCTTGTCAGCATGTCCGGTGATACGGTTTGGATTTCTGCAGCGCTGATTGGTCGCGGAGCAGCTGACGACCGGCCCCTTCATCGGTACCCCCCTTCCCAGAAGCCATGACCTCACCCCGTGCGACTTATTTTCTATGGGGGTGTAATGTATTTCGTCCACCATTGCCGGCCGTTATTGCTGACATCAAAACGAGAATTATGAAACGCCATAAAGTCGGTTTTGGTATTATAGACATTCAAGGTTGGGATATTATTTTATGATTGCCCTGTGTTTTCGCGCGTTCGAGCCCTAAAAGTGTGGGAGGCCGCGGTAATGTCTGCACAACGCGCATACAACGCCCACGCCTAGCCTCTAGGCGTAGATAAAAAAAAAACTCGCCTCGATGAGACATTCAGCGGTGACCCTGTCAACATACCTCGCAATATTCTAGACAAATATGTTTTGTGCACCCGTTTAATCTTTTTAAACATTCTCGACCAAGAAGGTTAGCATGCCTAAAGAAAATCGCAAAACAACCATTTTCGCATTATAGGTAGATTAAGTGATTTTTGGTGAAGAGCATTTTGCAACAACTTGTTTCAGTGTCTTACGTGCACACCTGCAACTCTGATTCGTGGTTATTGGCAGAATATAGTAGAGCAGAGGCGTGTCTCATTTGACTGCACCAACCAGGACAATGTTACCGCGACGCCACACGTCCGTGATTTGCGGGTAGAACACCGAGACGACGAAAGTTAAAAAACTTCTAATCACTGACCATGAAGCAGAGGAACAGGTGTTCTCAAAAGGCACTGGAACAAATGGTTGCAGAATTCTTTTCACCAAAAATCACTGGCTCTATTTATAGGGCCCGGAGAAATGGTGTTTTAAAGATTACAGGCGAACCTAATAAGGGTTTGCACGCGTATAACGTTCTTTCAATGGTGTTATTAAGTAGACTTCATTCACGTACGTTACGTAGTTTTCAAATAAGCTTGTGTCAGCCGAGGATATGCACACCGCTCATCGGGCTGGGTAGGCCCACCATAATGTACATTACATACTACTTTCTAATATGCCGACACAGCTTCCTATGTTTTCTTCAGTTGGCACTTTCTGGCCACAGTTACCAGTACCATTTCAGTTATCGCAGAGCAAAAATACTTTTGTCGGCAGTAACTAGTAGGGAATGTGAAAATTCCATTACGCTTGGGAAGAATATCGTATTAACTAGTCTGATTTTACACTATCAGTGCATACATAATGGACATCAATTACGGCCATACTCTCGTGTATACTATTTCTGCTATAATTATTTTTTCTATCTTAAACGAGAGCATATATCAAAAAGCGTTTAGCAGTTTTGTTAAAAATAGTTCTTGCCGTCATACCTACTGTTTTAAAAACAAGAAATAATATGGTGTCGGCTATAAAGTCATTTAACTGAAAAAGCACGCGGACGAAAAGCAAGTACGTAATAAATGTACTCGGGACTTGGCAACTTGCTCACCATATGCGCAGTGTCGGTGAAGTAGACTACGGGCGGGCATGACAGACTTACCCGGGACCTGTCATAGAACTGGAAGACAGGCCGAGTTACTGGGCGGGCCCTGCACGTCAAGGCGAACACGCCCTGAATAGTTCACAAGTTCTCATCAAATAAACACGAGTTGGAGGGACGCGTTCGGGTCACAGTCCCTCCTCCCGCCATTGTCGCCGTCGCACGAGTCACGTTAAGCGCCGACACGGGGAAAGTCACCCTCTACCGGGGGACGAGATAACGAGACAGACAAAGGGGGAAGCCACCCCCTGCCACATACGCTGTCTCCAGGACTCAATGTCTCGAACTGAAGGTGGCCATTGTGTCGACTCTTGTGCGGACAGAGCAGAGGAAATTACCAACCACACTCTTCCGACGTGGGTACGTTTAGATATGAGTGTGTGGTTTTTATCAGCGCTGAGACGTCCCAAGACGAGGAATTAAGAGGGCGTGGTACTTAATTCAACGCTAAAAGCATTAATTTATAACTGTATGTTTCTTGAAGCCAATTTGCGAAAATTAAAATATAGCAATCCTAGACAATAGTTTTAGCCAACGTTTTGAAACTAAATTGTTTCCAGTGTTACGAACTTCTGAGGCACAATCTCTGACGCCGGAACCTCGTGCATTTAACTGTGGCGCAAGAGATCACGCGTAACGAATTCGTAATTCTGGATCAATATTTACTCAAAAAGGAGGTAAATACCATTATCTAGGATTGTCATCGAGTATTTCATCCATATTGGCTTCGAAAAAGGCGTAGAAATCAACTTATGTTTTCAGCGTTCATTTATCTACCACGCACTCTTTAAGTCCCTTACGCAGACACAGGCTAGACAATAATAGAGACATGAAATGACGTGACAGATTATTAGTTAGGGCGAACTTCGCTCTTATTGGCTGCCCGTGGCTGTTGTTACTAGCGCCGTGTCTGTTGGCTCATTCATGTTACGGTGAGTTTCCTCTTGGCTTGTCTCACATGGGATCACCCGGACTCAAGGCATTTCTTCTGAATTAGTCTCAAGTTTAAAATATGCACTTGGCGTTTGTTGACTAAATATGCATTAACGTTCTCTTGGCAAATTATTATATCCCTTAATATACAAAATATGTGCGACTTGCAAGACTTTAGTTTAGTATACAGAATGTCGGACGTTTCGTGGATATAGAATTTCACAAAAAAGTAGAAAGTGCCGGTAAGTAAAAAGTCAGGATCTTAGTTTACGAGTTAAACTTCTTTAAAGGTACAAAAACAGTGGAAAGTAAATAATGTGTTAGGACATTCGTATATATGGAATGCACCACATGAAGCTTTGACTAAAACTAAGAGGAAAGTACTTGTTGGTAAAAAGGCGTCAAACCCTCCTTTATTTACGAGGTTAATGAATGACATAGCAGCGCGCACAACATACCCTATATTACCGTTGACCGGTATTTTGGACCTATCTCGTAAACTAATGGGCTTTTCTTTAAAAACATATTTTCTCAACTATGGCCTGAAGGCTTTTTACCTGCTTTGTATCGGTCACTAAAGGTGTGTTCACAATTTATAACATAACAGTAAGTATAGAACATAGGACGTTCGCACAACACCAAAAAAGTGATCGTGTACACAGAGATTCTGACATAGGAAATAGTAACATTTCAATTCTTGTGCTTATGCATAGGACAGCAACCAATCACAGCAAATAATTGTGTGAATATCCGCCATGTTGGTTTAACCTCCAAATATACACGAGAACAAAAAAAGGCTAGAATAAGAAATGTTAAGTGTTAAAAACTATGTTTCCATGTTGTAAATAATGTTTTACGCTGTCAAGTTTGTAGGAACTTTGTTTATGTATTTCCCATTATTCCAAATACGATTCCACTTCAAATATATTTTAATGGCCTCGGTTGATTTATATACAGCAAGGAATATTTCAGATTCATCGAGAAAAATGCCATTGGCTAAACACAACAGTAAGAATCCCATTGTGAAATAATTTCGCTCCAGGCTTATGGTCATGCGCAGTTATCTACTGTTAAGTTATATGTTCTGTGCTTATGTTTTTAAATTGTGAACCAACCTTAATTCACATTGTGCAGTACGTATACGTTAATTACATAACATTCAGTACACCGTTTTTTTTCCTTTGTGAGTGGATGCATTGAAAATTAATATCGATCTACATCGACCCTGTGTGTACGTGGTGCTGTTCCAAGATATCCACAAAACATCGGCGCCAGATGAATGCCCTGTCCATTCCTGCGACGAGAATGCCTCTATATTCCAAAGACGGTTAGAGATCCAGGCAATATCTCCCCGAGCAGCGACGCTCGATGCAGCCGAAGTGGCGCCAAGGGAACGATCTGAGAGGCGCCTCTTCCAGCTGCGACGACGGATTTGTCTTCGTTATTCATGAGCGGCACGTCGTATCGTGACGACCCACGTCGAGGGGGAGACGACGCTGGTAATACGCTTGGGCCGATAAGAACTGCGAGGCAGGGTGGTTCATGAACAATTGGCGGCATGGGACAAGGCGAGGAGCTCGCCCCGTCTCAACACTCCGAGTCTAGTCCCCCACATCAGAATATAATCTGAAAGACAGATGGACTCACCTGACATAAACACGAGGATAAACAACAACACCGTGGAGCTTATTAATCACTTTTAAACTCCCAGCTAGCAACTGGTCATATGCGGAGAGTTCTGAATAAACGACACTCCAGACCAAGATACCCATTACAGAAAGTCTGAAAACTCGAGACATTTTATCTATAAAGTAAGAGTCTCCAATTAATAATGGTTAAGAGACGGGAAAAATTCGCGCGTTCATTGACCTGCAGGCTAGCCTTCAAGAATATATGTACACTCAAGCAAACAACATCTGATCATTAGCTGCTCGCTGATACAGTGATATTCGCCTGCCTTGAGTAAAATGTTTATTATTGGCTCAGCGACCTACACGAGGTGTCAAATAAGTCGAGGAACAATTGTGAAAGTGACCGGAACTTACAGTTGATGGAATTATTAGCTTGTGCCTAAAAGAAAAAATCGAATTTTTTCAGGCCCCTAATAATGGTCGTCACATAATGATATTATCACACACGACGCACAGTGGTTCATATCGCGATTCTAGCGGGACAAAAGTAAAAAATCGCAATATCTTGAAAACTGTTGTTTGAGGTAGAAATGTATTCTAAACTAACCAATTCTTATTATTCAACCCATTATACATGTCTAGGACAGCGATATAAGAAAGAAGAAAGCCACGAAAATTACTCTTCTCTATATACAACGATTTGCCC
>PNEQ01121275.1:29468-39719 GCA_003012365.1 Medauroidea extradentata | reverse complement strand
AGGAGGCATGCATCGCGGCAGAGAGGGATTGGGCAGACATGGCCGCAATTGGGGCCATGTCTACCTCCCTAAGTGTACCTATAGCTAAGCCATAATCTAAGAAGAGAGAGGGAAAAACCGGCATAGTACCGTAAAAACCCTCTCGACAGAATAGGAGTGTAACCACTCAGCAGTTACATGCATTAAAAATAAAAATGGCCCTGGAAAAGTAGGAAGGTTCAGGTTACTAGTAGAGTTGTGAAGTAAGAGTGGTGCTGGGGGGGGGGCGGGAACTGTATTTAATTTCTTTAATTTCCTTTATTTTCATTTAGGGTGGGCGCTGGTTTTAACCAGGGCACTGTGGGTAAGCACAATGCCCTAGTGGAGGACGAGGTTTAAAAGGCGCCTCGTCCTCCCGTATCTCCAGTAGATACCTGAAACATACTTAAAAAGACATAAATTAGTACACTTAACTAGCTCACAGGCAAGCCTGCTGAGCTAGCATTAAATTAAAATATATAAACGACTGAAATAATACGTTAAAATGACTAAAATATTACATTAAAATTACTAAAATATTACGTTTTTAGGACTCATGCTTAGCACATAAATATCTGTGCAAGCAGGAGCCCTCTGATTGGCTGTTAGTGATCCTGCCAGCCAATCACAGCTTCAGCCAATCACAGACCTCCGCCGTTCCGGACCGACAGAAAACACCACAGCTAACTAACAGCTAGCAATTTCTATAAATTAAACGTGTTAAATTGTGAGTGTACAGTAAAATAATAATTACCTAATTAACTAAAATATAGCAATGTAACTCAACAGCGGCGCTGCTACTTGAGCCATAGGCTGTACAGTGTATATTATGCCATGTGCTGTGAAATACATAGTGCTTCGCAGTGTTGTTTTCGTGGAGAAAATCTTGATGTATTGGAGAATATTACGTGTTACCCCAGGTTTCCCTTGTAAGTGTAACTTGTAATTGTTTAGTGTATTTGTGCGGCTCCTGCCATGCATACTCAGACCGGTACTGGGGCTGAAGGCTTCCTGACGAGTCCAAGCAGCATGACAGGTGGTGATGTCAGCCCTCGTCAGCACAGGCAGAAAGCTCCTAAAGCGGGCCGTGCCAAACCTGGCCTAGAGGGGAGGTGTGTGAGTGACTTATAATTATACCTGATCAATAATAGCGTATTTAATTTTTGGGGACTACTATTAACTAAATTACCAGGTAATTAATATCTATTAGCTGCGCAGGCGCTAGGGCGAGTCGCGAGTCAGTGTATTTCGTGTTCCGGACCTCGCGAGTGTTTAGAAAACCGCGAGTGGCCGGGGCTCCGGCCAATCACAGCGCCGGCAACTTAACTTGTTAGTCTGTTGTCAGATAATTCAATCGAAAATGAATTAAGAGAAAATATTGCTACTTTAGAAGGGTTAGGCGGAGAATTGTTTTCCTTAGACGAAGAAATTTCAGTGGATATGCTACATGCTGAAGATAAAACTGACACAGTCTATGAGGAAGAGTAAATGACTGTTCAGCAATACAAAGAGAAACTAGATAGTGCCAGAGTTGAAGTAGAATTGTTTCTAAGCAAGTTAAATTCCAGTAATCAAGCTTCGTCAATAAATGCATCTCCTACTTTACGAAAGAAACTTAAGCTACCCAAGATAGAACTGAAGAAATTTAAGGGTGATGTTAGACATTATTTAGTTTCTGTAGCCAATTTAGGCGAATTGACGAAGACAAGGAATAGAGGCGGAAGACAACGGTATGAAGTGAAACTTTTGTGGAAGGAAAATCTGGATTATTTTCCTGTCAAATATGATGTTGCAAAGAAAGGGTTAAGAAGTGTTGCTGCAAAATTAATAATTACTTCCAAGTTTAAGGACTATGATGCAGTATTGCAGAGTAGGAAGCAGGAAGACATAATTGAAGAAGTGCCAGTGGAAAATGTCAGTCCTCTTAATGGCCACTATCTACCACACAGGACAGTCTTCCAAGATAGCGCAACTACACCAGTTGGACCAGTTTTCGATGTATCATGCAAGTCAAAAGGAACATTATCACTGAATGACTGTATTGCAAATGGACCAAATTTGTTAAAATCAATCCCTTCTCTGCTGCTATAATTCCGAGAGAAGAAAATTGGAGTTGTTGCAGATATAAAACAAGCATTTTGCAAATTTACATAGATGAATCTGACATAGATTATTTACGTTTTCTGTGGTGGGAGGATTGGGATGCAGAGATACCTGGCGATATAAAGAAAACATTTCAAAAATGGTTAGGTGAATTACCTCTACTGAGCGAAGTAAAAATCCCCAGATGCACGGCACCTCAAAATTCAGAATCAAATTAATTACATGTGTTTTGTGATGCTTCAGGAAAGGCTTATGCAGCCACAGTGTTTCTGAGAAAACAAAAGGGAAATGAAATCAATGTACTGTTGCTTCAGAACAAATCAAGAGTTGCGCCTTTAAAAAATCTAACGATACCCAAACTTGAGTTATTGGCATGCTGTATTGGTGCCCGCCTTTCTAGTTCTATAAGGAAAACCATAAATGTTGAAATAAGTCGAGAATTCTTACTGGACAGACTCGACAACTGCAATGTGTTGGATTCACCGTGGGAATGCTGGGGAACCTTTGTTGGCAACAGAGCAAAGGAAATTCGTCTTTTGTCGGAACCTGAATATTGGCATCACATTCCAGGTCCTGAAAATCCTGCAGACCTGCCTTCGCGTGGATGTTCCATTGAAAGGTGTTTGGGTTCTAGATGGTGAGAAAAGCTTATTTGGTTGAAAGAAGAAGAAATTAATTGGCTTCAAGCGGACTGTTTAGTGAATGAGGAAGAAGTAAATCGAGAAAGGAAACTGGGTCTTATAACAACATTGGTTTATGTTTCCGAGGAAGTGCCTTGGCTTTGCAAGTACTTTTCAAGGTATTTAAAGGTTGTATTGCATGGATGTTAAGGTTCATTAAAAATATCAGACAAAAATATTCTAGGGCAAGTAGTGACCTGAATAAAAATGAGCTGGAGCAAGCTGAGAAGATAATAACAAAGATAGTCCAGCGAGATGTATTCAATTTAGATAGACAAGCTTATTTGAAATCTATAAACAATTTTAATTGTGAACAAGGGATTCTCAGAGTTAGGACAAAGCTAACAGAGTGCACAGATGAATAAAACATTTTATACCCAATTTTGCTTCCAAGTAAACATAAACTGACTGAATTAATCATCGTAAAAGAGCTTATGTCAATGTGTCACGCAGGAATTGGAACGATAATCACAAATCTCCGGAAAAGGTTTTGGTTATTAAAAGGAAGGAGAACTGTGAAAAATGTAATAACACACTGCATACCCTGCAGAAGACATGCAGCAAATGGAATTGTGAGAGCACCAGTATATCACTTCCGGAAGATCGGGTGAGAGAAGCGGCTGTTTTCGAAGTAACAGGAGTGGATCTGGCTGGACCTTTAATGTTAAAGGGAGATAAAAGAGTCTGGATGGTTTTGCGCAGTGTACCGAGCCATACATTTAGAGTTAATTGAGTCATTGTTTACAATGGGTTTTCTACTTGCATTGAGAAGATTTATAGCTCGTAGAGGACGTCCCAAGATTGTATATGGTGACAATGGAACTAACTTTGTAGGAAGAAACAATCTTCTGAATAACATAAATTGGAAGAATATCGAAGGTGAAGCTCCTGTAAAGCGAATGTAGTGGAAATTTAACCCCCCAACTGCAGCTCGGTGGGATGGTTGGTGGGAGCAGTTGATACAAATGATAAAGAAACTGCTTAAAAGAATTCTTGGTCGTGCTGTTCTTCAATATGAAGAACTCTTTAGAGTAATTTGCGAATGTGAAGCTGTGATCAATTCGAGGCCACTAACCTATGTTTCAGACGATCCTACAGATTTACAACCATTGACACCAGCTATGTTCTTCCAGGAGACTTGCATGGTGGGAGTTCCTGATCTTGATAATCTCGACCAAGTCAACATCAATAAAAACGATTTTATCAATAATGGTTAAAAGAAGAATTTAAACGTAGGTTCAGAGCTGAATATCTGAGCCAACTGTTACAACCTCCGGGAAAGCTGGCCAGTATAACTTAAAGACTGGAGAAGTTGTTTTGCTAGGAAATGAAAAACAAGGAAGAATATTTTGGCTTCTAGCAAAAGTTGTCGAAATATACCACGGCAGAGATGGAAACTCCAGTGCAGCAATAGTCAAGAAATCTTCCGGAGAGCTTGTTCGTCCTGCACAACATTAGAGATTTATGCACCGACAAAAGAGATTACAGCACGTGCTAACAAAATGCCATCCAGAGATGCAGCATTTAAGGGACCTACTGTGACAACAGGGGGTGGCCATGCCGTATATTGCCCAGGAAAACACTCGTCAGTGTATTTGTGCCCTTGTTGCTGGAACACTTATACACGTGGTCACTGTACACCATAACATTGTTTTCGCCATAAGTGCCGATGTATTTTACTCGAAGTTTGAAGAATAATAGAGTAAAAATGACCGACATCGCCTACTGTTTGTGCATAGTTGAACTAACTTATGTAATTTTATGCTAGTTTCTGACATTTATTTAACATGTTGTTTGCAAATTTTTTTGTTTCATTGTTTTTAGAAAGTATTTGCACATCGTCAGTGACATACACACGCGTAAATAAACTATATACGTGGCCGTATTTTCAGGTTAGTTCACTACGTTTATCAACATAAACAGTTGTTTAGCCACATAATTTACACAACGCAAATATGAAACATGGCCTTTTTACCCGTGAAATGTAACAGTAGCAGATGTATTGCACGTACCTGTTCTTACTTTACACCCGAATACAACGCACGTAACAGTTTTCATTCAAATCTGTTCATTTTACAGTATCAATACCATACGAGGCGCTTACGAAAACCTTACTCGATCTACTCGATGCTATGTGTTGGTCAACAATATTGCATCGTTCGCGCAAAAATGGCATATATACGTCGACTTCAAGGAAATTACAACATGCCATCTCCTTTATTCTCCTACCTCCACGTGTTACAAGATGTGGCAGACTGGTGAAGACTCCCCAGAGACTTAAATGTTAGAGTTATCGTATTCACGACTCTATGGAATTAAACTAGCGTTTGTTTTGTAAATAATAAAATGGTGTGTGTATATGAATTCACTAAAATAAAATAGTTGATTATAACAAGAGGTATTTTACTTGAATATTTCTAAAAGGTTATGGGCCCAGACGTGCTTAAATATTGAGGGCTGAAGAGTAAAATACCGTGAGTAAAATGGCATATGTAAATACAGTAGTAAATCTTCCACAGTTAACGACAAATAACTTTAATAATGGGAAATTTCGTGTACAAACTATTCTTGAAGAAAAGCAAATTTTAGAAGTTTTAAATGTAGATGAAGACTCGTTGTCAGATGAAAAGCAGATAAAGCAATTCAAAATAAATGACGCGAAGGCTAAATCGACTATTGTTCAATGCATCAGTGACAAACATTTGGATGTAATCAAGAATGCGAAAACTGCCAAATGTATGATGAAAGCTTTGGAAGATGTATTTCTACGAAAAGGTATCGTATCTAAGTTATGTCTCTTAAAGAAATTATTGAAATACAGAATTGAGAAGAATGACACCTTAGAGGAACATTTTCTTAAAGTAGAAACATTAATCAGAGATGTAGAAAATGCTGGCAGTAAAATAGAAGTATCAGATAAAATTTGCTATTTACTTTTAACCATAGAGGTAATATATAGTAGAGGGAACATGACGTCACAAATGTGTGTCCAACATGGTGTCGAGAGTTTGGTGTAGTTTATTTATGTTTTCTCGGCGTTAAAATGCAGTCGTGTTGTTTGAAACACATGGCGTACCTTCCAGAATATATATTTAGTCATGTGGTGTCACCAAGATCTCGGTTCAAAACCTTATAGTAAGTACGTAGCTAATATTTACTTTTTACTAAAAACAGCTGGGTTAAGGAAAACAGTAACATGGCAGATATTGTTTACATTTGTCGTTCTGAAATTTCTACGCAATTGTACTATGCGATAATATGGTAGTATGCTCTCCTTAGTTCGTATGTTCATATGGTACCAAAATAATCCAACATGATTGTGATTACTAAGCAATTATTATCTTTTCTCTCAATGTTATTTCAAATCTCCCGCGCATATTTCACTAAAGTCACGTGACACATGTTGAACACACAATTTCGTATGCAGCTGTATAGAGGATACTCCCTCTACCCTATAGTTACTCTAAGCTTTTAACGTTTGATGCTTCAGAATATGATCATGTTATCACTGCCATAGAAGTCATCAATAAGGATGTGACTATGGATTTTGTGAAATCAAAACGGTTGGATGAGGAATTAAAAATTAAAAGTCGAAATGAAAATACACAACATGGAAATGAAGTTTCTTTCAAAGTAAGTCAGATTACTTGTTTTAAGTGTGGAAAGAAAGGTCACAAAAGTTTTGAATGTCCACAGAGAAAGTCAAAACAGATATCGAAAGGAAGACATGAGTTCCAAAGAAAATTCAAAGATAATAAAAGACAAATTGTAAATCAGGCTAAGGTTAATTCTACTACAGGTACGAAAGATCAATGTTATAAGTTTGGCACAGGGAAAATTTCTGCCACTTGAGCGCTGGTATCGCTAATGCACCAAATTGACCAATCACAGAGCTTTCCTAAATTTTAGGATTTATTAAGTTGATATTTTAAAACGCGAAATTAGTTCCTTTTCACTTTAAAATTAAATTAAATGACAACTATTATTTCCAAGTTTATTTGAAATTTATTTTACTACGGTTTCCTATTTATCTGGTCTCTTAGCGATCGAAGCGAAACTAGTGGCAGAAATTTTCCCTGTGCCAAGCTCTCCCATAAGAAAACGTATTTTCTTTCTAACCTGTAGTAGAATTAACCTTAATCAGGCTGAGGCCACAGAGAAAGACATATCGTTCATTGCACTGAACTGTAATACCTATGGAAAAGATAACAGTTTTATTTTAGATTCTGGCGCAACAGATCATTTAGTCAAAACTGAAATAGAACCGTATATGAGTGATGTACAAATATTATCACAAGAGATATCCATCCATACAGCAAACGGCGAGAAAATAGTTGCAAATAAAGAAGGAACAGTGAGGGCAACATGTCAAGGAAGAAGCATAAACTTCAAGGCATTAAATGCTCCAGGATTGAAACAAAATTTGCTGTCTGTAAATAAAATGATGATCAAAGGACTAGAAATAACTTTCAGCAACCAACAGGCACGTATAACGATGAAATCAGAAAAAGGGTTTGTATCAGATGTTACACCAGCAAACCTATGGCACCGGAGATTAGGACATTTGAATCATGTTGGTTTAAAAATATTAGGCCTTGAATACAGCAAAGAAACATGCGAAAATTGTGCTGAAGGAAAAGCAACAAGACAGGTATTTAAAACGCATGAGAAGAAAACAAAAAAACAAATTAAAGATTTAATTCATACGGATATTTGTGGACCGATGAAAGTCCCTACACTTGAAGGACATAAGTATTTTCAGGTAATCATAGATGATTACAGCAACTTTACTGTCGTCAAATTGTTAAAAACCAAGGATCAAGCTACACAAAATATCATAGAATATGTAAAATTTGTGAAGACTCAGCATAATGCAAAAACAAAGAAAATTCGTTTGGATAATGGAGGTGAATTTGTAAATTCTACACTTCAGAATTTTTGCATATCAAAAGGAATTGAGTTACAGTACTCTCTTCCAAATAGTCCACAGATGAACGGAAAAAGCGAACAAATGAATAGTACACTTTTGGACAAAGTTCGTACAAAATTTGCTGAAACTAATTTACCTCACTATCTTTGGGGAGAGGCGATTCAAGCATCAACATACGAACTCAATAGATCCCCAACCAAAGCCAATCAAGGAAAAGCTCCAGCAACACTATGGTATGGAACAAACGATTTATCGAAGCTGAGAATTTTTGGATGCCAAGCATGGGTAGTAACAATTCCAAAAGGAAACAAACTTGAACCAAGAGCAAAACCAATTATTATGGTGGGATACGGTGGAGCTGGATATCGTTTGTGGGATGCAGAGGAAAATAAAGTTTGTCTAGCTCGAGATGTCAGATTTAATTAAATGAAATTTAAATTTGAAGAAGCAAAAGAACAGAAAGAAAGTTGTAAAACAGAAAAAGAAACAGAAAACCAAGACAAAGAAATTGAAGATATTTTGAGTACAAAATCAGGAAGAATGATAAAAATTCCATCTCACTTAAACGAGTACGAAGTTTATACAGCGTATTGTTTATTGACACAAGGAGAGGAACCACAAAGTTTTCAAGAGGCGAAAAATAACAAGGAGTGGAAAGAATCTATAGACAAAGAATTGGAAGCTTTAGAGAAACAACAAACCTGGACACCACTGTATCTGCCATCTGGAAAAACTGCTATTCACACAAAATGGGTTTTTCGCATTAAAGAAGACGGAACTAAGAAACCCAGATTAGTAGCAAAGGGCTTTCAAGTTCAGGAGGAGAATAAATGGATTAACTCAAAATATGCTCCAGTTGCACGATTATCATACGAAAAAGGACAAGAAAAATTAGAAGCCTACTCAGATGCTGATTGGAGAAGTGATCACGCCTACAGGAAAAGCACAAGCCGATCGATTGTTCTCTATGGTGGCAACGTAGTATCTTGGTCATCTAAGAAGAAAAGCTGCGTCGCTCTTAGTACGGCGGAAGCTGAATACTTAGCATCAGCTTCTACAGCTCCAGAACTGGTAAATTTGAGAGGAGTGCTGCATGATTTTCAGAACAGCGAAGATCCTAACCAACCAGTTATTTATGTGGATAACACAAGTGCCATATCAATGACAAAGACATTCGAAAACTTAAAACGTAGCAAACATATAGATATTAAAAAACACTTTATCAAAGACTTAGTGTTGGGAAATATCATAAAGATTGAATATGTGAGTTCGGAAAATAATTTAGCAGATATTATGATTAAACCACTACGATAAGAAAAGTTTGTTAAATTCCGATGCTTACTAAACATTATATAACGGCAATTATGAAGCTGCTGTTATTACATATTGCTATAACGATTTTAATACTGGTTAGAATTAAAATCGAGGAGGAGTGTTAGAGTTATCGTATTCACGACTCTATGGAATTAAACTAGCGTTTGTTTTGTAAATAATAAAATGGTGTGTGTATATGAATTCACTAAAATAAAATAGTGGATTATAACAAGAGGTATTTTACTTGAATATTTCTAAAATTAAAGACTATTAATTAACATTTATTATTGATTGGTCGTGAATGCTCCCAATCAAGGTGGGAGTATGTTATGAACAGCAGTGATTACTCTATGGATAGTATTTTATCCTTGGTTACTTTCTTGTTGATTAAAATGAAAGGAATGCAAACCAGTATGAAATAAAAGAATATTATTTGATTGCGTATATAATTCATTTTAAAAGGATTCAGCTTCAATATGAGTTTTATTAATTTGCCGGAGAAGTTTTAGGGAAGAAAAGGATTGGAAATAATTTTCCGTTCACAACAGTCCCATGTCTCTACTACTGTGTAGGAGATGAAGCATTTCCACTGTTTCGCAATTTATTCAGTCTCTTTTCAAGTAGAACCCTCGACAATGTGAATAGGATGTTCAATTACAAACTGAGTAGAGGAAGGAAAACAATTGAATGTGTGTTTGGAATGGCAGCAGAAAAATTCATGAAATGGAATGGGCCCATACGGTGTATGTAATAAAATGAAAGCTGATTTTATCTTACACGATGTCGTACGGAAGTGGGATGGAAATGAGTTCAGGCCTTAAGGCGGCCGCCTGGTGAAGGGCGTGTTTGTGTGTGTGAGGCGAACATACATCGATGAGGTGTTACGAGCGACGTTGGCCGGCACATGTATTGTAATATCGCCTCTATGGCCAGAGCACGCGCAGTGTACCAGCACTTTACTGTGGAACTTTAAGTCGTGACCCAATCATTTTAATGAACGCGTTTCTGTTGCAAAGTCCAATGTATTTGTAGACATGAATTTCAGACAAATCCATTACATATATCTTCAGAAACAACAGCGTGAAAATGCCGATTTTAGCCAAGTTCGAGGGCATAAAAATTATGATTCCAACGTGAGCGATGCCTAAAAAAAAAAAAAAAAAAAAAAAAAAAAAAAAAAAAAAAAAAAAAAAAAAAAAAAAAAAA